>JASDQU010949467.1:48740-60267 GCA_032191745.1 Picea mariana | reverse complement strand
AGTGTGAACTGAAAGAGAATATTCTCCAGATGGAATATTCTCTCCTAAAATATAGGAGACTGGATAATGACTAATTATGACTAATAAAAAAATAAAAAACTTAGGAAAAAGAAACCTTAGGTGTGTGTGAAGTAACTCCAACACCCCCCTGAACATCACTATGATGAAAATAAAGATTGGGTCCCGACAATGAGGCCATGTTAGGTACCCAAGTACAAAAGATACACTGAAAATAAAGTGAGGAAAGAGGGAAAACCTCATGGGAAAGCCCCACCCCCCAAGGTACAATGTATGTAAAAAGAAGAACTACAGTTGCTAGACAATTGTGTCCTTCACTCCAAGACGACCTCGTAGAGAATGAAATTTCTGCTCAGTGAAAGTCTTGGTGAAAATGTCTGCCGTTTGTTTTGCTGAAGGAAAGAACTGTAAGTCGATGATCCCCTCGCGTACTAAGTCCCCAATGTAGTGCATGTGGATCTCGATGTGCTTCATTTGCTGCCTCTGAACTGGATCTCTGCAAAACTTCATAGTGCTCTGGTTGTCACACCAGATGAAGATCAACCGATGAAACTGAATTCCCAACTCAGTGAGAAAATGTTGTAGCCATATAGCTTGAATGGTTATGTTAACTACCCCTCTGTACTCTACCTCGGCTGAAGATAGAGCAATGGTAGCTTGCTTCTTGCTTGACCAATAGATAGGCCCATAACCAAGACTGAGTGAGTAACCAAATGTGGACTTGCGATCAATGCTATTGCCAACCCAGTCAGAATCAGTAAAACCAGTGAGATCTAATGTAGAGTCTTCTGCATAATGAATCCCAAAGGTGATGGTGCCATGTATGTATCAAAGGATATGCTTTGCATCTTTCCAATGTAGCTCATGCAGCTCCTGCATGAACCTGGAAACTACGCCAAATGCATATGAGAGGTCTGGTCTAGAGTGTGTGAGATACAACAAGCTCCCCACTAATTGTCTGTAGAGTGTGCTATCAACCAGTGGAGTCTCCTCGCCATCCTAAAGTTTGACTCCTGATAGGAAAGGAGTCGGAGCATACTTTCAGTCTGTAATGTGAAATCTCTCAAGGAGATCTTGTGCATACTTGGATTGAGAAAGTTTGATGCCTAATGCATCCTGATTGATCTCAAGTCCAAGGAAGAAGTGTAGCAGACCCATGTCCATCATCAAAAACCTGTCATGAAGAATCCTCTTGACTGCAACAATCGCTGAAGTCGAGCAACCGGTGATCAACAAATCATCGACATACATAACTAAAAGTAGAAGTGAATCAACTGTCCTGAGCATGTATACATTCGGGTCTGATTTACAACATAAAAAGTTCTATGACAACAGGTAGGAGTCCATCTTGGCATACCATGCTCTCAGAGCCTGCTTGAGGCCATAAAGCGACTTCTTCAGTCAACAGACCAAAGATGAGTCCTGCATAAATCCCTGGGGCTGCTCCATGTAGATCTCCTCAGAGAGATCACCATGAAGAAATGCATTCTTCACGTCCATTTGATGGACTTCCCATCCCTTGGCTGCTGTAATGGAAAGTGCCAATCGTATGGAATCCATCTTCGCTACTGGAGTGAAGGTCTCATCATAGTCAATACCATGAACCTGCTGAAAGCCTTTGGCAACAAGCCTGGCTTTGTATTTGCTGATCTGTCCATCCGCTGCACTCTTGGTCCTGTAGACTCATCTGGATCTGACAAGTTTCCTCTCAGAAGGAAGGGGAACCAGATCCCAAGTCTGGTTCTCGAGGAGGGAGTTATACTCCTCCTGCATGGCGGATTCCCAAAATGGATTTCCAGCAGCCTCGCCATAAGACAGTGGATCTGAAGACTGAACCAAGAAAAAATTCCTGGAAGACAATGGTTCAGTGGCAGTGAGTGCAATAGGAGTCTCCTTGAAATCATATCAAGTCCTCCTAGTATCGGCTGGATCACCAACGAGATCCCCTACATCCTGAAGAGTAGTCTGTGCCCACTTGGGCCTCTGCTCTGGCTCTGCAACTGCATTTGGATGCTATGACTCTGCATTTGACTATACTAAATCTAAATCTAAATTTGAATCCTCTGGGTTCTCTGAATTAGAACTCTCATCTAAAGAAGAGTCAGCATGTGCATGCTCATCATCTCGGATAGGTGGAAGAGTGAAGGTGTTTGCATGCAGTTGCTGAGGTATATGCGAGACACTTTCCTCAAATTGGACACTACGATCAATGATGAGATGATCTGAGGAAAGATCAATAAGCCGATATCCCTTCACACCGTCGGGGTATCCAACAAAAATGCACACAGTGCTCTGTGGATCAAGTGCCTTCCTCTTTTCAGAGGGAATGCGGGCCCATGCGCGAGAACCAAAAATGCAAAATTGGGTCACTTCCGGTTTGAGGCCACTCCAAGCCTCGTAGGGGTTCTTATCCTTGACAGATCTATGAGGAGATTGGTTTTGGATGTATGTTGTACAGTTAAGTGCTTCGGCCCATAGTCTCTATGGCAGTGACTTTGCATGCAACATGCAAGATGCCATCTCCTTTAGAGATCTTTTTTTCCGCTCCACAACTCTATTTTGCTACGAAGTGTGGGGAACTGTATGTTGCAACTGAATCCCTACCTCATGGCAAAGATTGTGGATCTCATGATTCACATACTCTCCCCCATTATCAGTTCAAAGGACTTTGATCTTCTTTCTGGACTGTGTCTCAACCAAAGCTTTGAAATCTTTGAGGTGTTGAAAGACCTCGGATTTTTGCCTGAGAAAGTAGATCCAATTAAAACGTGAGAAATCATCAACAAAAATGAGAACAAACCTCGCTTTGCTGATCGATGGATGCAGAAAAGGACCCATGAGGTCACTATGGATCAGATCTAAAGGCGTGGAAGCTTGCTGAGACTTTCCTTTGATGAATTTCTCTTGAGGGTGTTTTCCGAGAACACATCCCTCACATACTCCCTTGAAGAAATGGATGTCTGGTAGACCATCAACTAATTTGTGCTTGCTAAGTTGTTGCATGTATCTGAAATTCAAATGTCCAAACCTTTCGTGCCATATCCTACTACTTTCATTAGCATGAGTAAGTAGTAAAACAGAATCAGGTTCAATGAATTCAAAAAATGTATACAATCTAGACTGATGATTTAGCAACCCTAGAGTTGGTTTGCATGTCGTATATGTCCATGGAATTTGGTGTGAATGCGAATTTCTTTCCGGTGCCAGAATTTTTCATTTGATATATAGAGAGAAGGTTGACAGAAAGTTTGGGAACATGTAGCATGTTCTCAAAGCTTCCATTGGTGAGTTCAATCCTTCCTTTGCCGGTGACTTCGACAGAAGAGTTTTCCCCCATCAGAATAGGAGGACCTTTGCATGCATCCAAAGAAGAATAGACTTCTTTTGAGGCATCCATGTGATGTGATGCTCTTGAATCTATGATCCAAGTATTGAGAGAGGAGTTGATGGCAATCAACGCATGGATAGAATTGCCTTTCCTGGAATTCAGGTCTTCTGGCTTCTTCTTCTTTGCACCCTCGGGGATGCGATCTCCAAGGTTATTTTTCTAAATTATCTGAGACATCATATCTATTTGTTTTTGCATGCATGCAGATTCCGAATGGAATCCTTTGTGACAGTATGTGAATTTCTCTCATTTTCTTCCCTTTTCTCCTTTGGATCTGGAGGCATCGGTGAAGGGTTTTGTGTACCCTTCCTTCTTCATATGTGCATGAGCTTTCTACTTATATTTATCTTTATATTTCTGATATTTTTGGTTTCCATCATGCACAGTGAGTGCATGCGCCCTTAAGCCTTTGATTGCGCCCATGTTGATGATCTTGGTGTGCTCTTGTGTCAGGGATTCGATAAATTCCTCAAGAGAAGGCATCTTCCAGGTGGCTCCAGAGGTGAATCTGACAATATGGAATGTGGATATGAATACAAAGAATTCAGGTCCAATCTTGGAGAGAATGGTGAGAACCATTTGTTTCTCCTCCTTCGATTTATCAACCCTGCAAGCTTTGAGTTGCGACAATAAATCCTTGAATTTTGTAAAGAAATCTTGGATATTCTCGAAGATTTTTGGATCCAATGTGAGCAGATCCACCTCCAACATGTGTCCCCTCATCTCATCCTTTTTTCCAAAGATCCCTTTCAATATGGTCCAGGCTTCATTGGGAGTCTTACGAGAAGATATATGAAAAAGGAGATCGGGGGAAATAAGACTGCAAATTGTTCCGAGTGCCTCATCCATGCGATTTAAGTACTTGAATTTTTCTATGGACGATGTCGGCTCTGTATCTGTATTCGTGGTTAATCTATACAACCCTCTAGATAGGATATGTATGGCTATTTTCTCCTTCCATGCAAAATAGTTGTAAGGTGTAAGAATGAATTCTTTTTCGAATTCCATCTTTCCGCTGTCTTCAATCTTTTGTACCTGAAAAACATTTTGGTGTAGCTTTTGCTTAGCAGTCCGTCGGATTTGATACTATGTAAATGTGTTGAACTACAAAGAATAGATCTATATAAACAATTATACACACATTTGCAGAGATAATTGGAAAAAGAAGAAGAAGGAGAGAAATAATGGAAATAATTCTCATTAACTGTTGCGAATAATGAATAATTTACACATGATATACTCTGTATAACTCAATGAGTTCGACTTGATGTGAACCAAGTCACCATAATGGTGGTCTAGAGTGATCTAGACACACACCAACAGTTACGGAAGTGAACTGCCACCTATTTTAGTCTCTCAGGCAGTTACGGGAGTGAACTACCACCTAGTTGAGTTAACTAGTCAACTTGTCTTCAATTAACTGATTGAACAGAAAGTAGTGAGGAGTTAACTCAAGGAATCAAGGCTAATGCACCACACTGGTGATAAAACCAAGGCAAGGTCGAATTAGCATGGTGATGATTCCAATGTTGCATGGTGATGATCCCAATGCAACATCTAAACTCAACTCAACTAGTCAAACTGAAGTGTGAACTGAAAGAGAATATTCTCCAGGTGGAATATTCTCTCCTAAAATATAGGAGACTGAATAATGACTTAATATGACTAATAAAAAAATAAAAACCTTAGGAAAAAGAAATCCTAGGTGTGTGTGAAGTAACTCCAACACTCTGTTGGATGATATAACTTGAAAATTATATACAAGTGCATACCTTTGAAATTTGTAGCATCGTTCATCTTGTCTTCTAATTTGAAACTAGACACCATATTGACAAGAAGAGGTTAGAAACTAAATAAAAAAGGTTCAATGATTAGAACAAGCTAGAAACCCTAAAATTTCAACTTTGACCACAAAATCAATTTTGACCAAAAGTCAACCTTTGACTTTGACTTTGACCAAGAACTCAAACTTGACGTTTTTGTTGGATGAGGGTACTAGAGGGTGCACTAGGCCAGAATGGAATAGGTCCAACACTTCACTGAAAGTGCCCAATAATTTAGGTTAGGGTTTGTTGCAGCTACAAAATCAGAAACCCTATTTGTAGCTACAACTGGTGCTACAGCTGGTGATACAACGAGCTTGACAATGAACTGTCGATATAGATTCCAGTGGTTAGACTATTCTGAAGGTAGTGTGGGCCCATAACCTATTAAAATATTCAATGTGATCATTTTAACCATAGAAAATATCACTATTGTCAGCCAACCATAGGCATGCAACCACCCCAGAGCATCTTAACCTTTGCTAGATAGAATTATTCTAGAAAGCCACAATATAACCAATATATAAACCTTAGTTGCATTAGTAGCACAATATGGAAACAAAAAACACCATCCAACTGCAACAACTGTTGGATTACTAAGAGGGGGGGTGCATCAATAATAGAGCAATTTATTCCTTTTTAACCATAAAATGTAAGTGTTAAATCAATGTATCATTATCATCCAATAGTTTTTGAGTAAATAAACAACGAACAAATGAGAAATCATATACATACACAATACACCAATGTTTTTACGTGGAAACCCAAAGTGGGAGAAAACCACATAATGATTTTTCTTATATGTCTTTAAGAATTACATTCATTGGAAGCACCAACTTTCTTTGTTTTCCAGCTGCAACTGGAAGGAGGCTCCAACCCCCTAGTTTCTCAGGCTACAACCTGAGAGAATCTCCAACTCCCCTATTCTCTGGCTACAACCAGAAGGAGGCTACAACTCCCTATGTTCTACGGCTACAACCAGAAGGTGGATACAACCACCTGTCCTTGCCCCATCCAACTGCCCTGATGTAGAAGTAGAATGATGGAACCACTGTCACACTATCACTGTGAGATATACTACTGTAAACCTATACCAATCAACCTGTAACAACATGTACCGATAACCTGTGCCAACATGTACCATACATAAACCTGTACCTCAACCTGTAATAACATGTACCAATAACCTGTGCCAACATGTACCATACATAAAACTGTACCTCAACCTGTAACATAAACAAATGCATCAACCATGCACCAAACATGTACAAATAACCTGTCACAATAACCTGTCCAAACAACCTATAATCAACCTGTACCATAAAAAAGTGCATCAACCATGCACCAACCTATATCTCAACCTGTACCATCAACAAGTGCATCAAACATGCACCAAATATGTACCAATCATGCATCAAATACACTTAAACTATGACTCATCAATATGTACCAACATCATCAACTATACACCTCATGTATGTGTCAACTCATCAACTACTTGTCTCAACCATGTACCCAACATGTACCTCAACAAAAAACCCTCATCAATTTCATCATCCAAATCTGATTTGTAACTCTGTTATAGACCTGGTGTATATGATCACATACCTACAAACCTTCCTTAACTTTAACAACAAGAGACTAGCATTTTGATCAAACTTTACTTTAGTCTCGCATGAATATTTTGGATTAGTCAACAACCCTAACTTGAAATAATCATAACTATGTACCTGTAATGAATAAAGATCTGAAAATAGTACACAATGTTCTTTAATGTATTTTATGCAATTCCTCCAGGTTTCACTACTTGGAACCTCTCAAAAAAAAAGTTATAGCAAAAATGGAATACCTTGTTGAATTATGGATTATTCTAGAGAGAACACTTGTAGAGCGTGCTCAGATAGAATATTTGTTGTATGAGTCTGAAAAGGGTACAAAGAATACTACATAATGTACTCTAACCAATAAATTTGGTCTTAATGAATTTGGATATGTTATGAAGAAGTTATGACGTTTTTACCCGAAAAACATGTTTTAGACTAGTTTCAGTTCTAGCCACAAACCCTATTTTCCACAGAGTGTAACTCCAAAAATACGACCCACAAGATGAAATTTTTATCAAAACTACTTGGATATGTTTCCTCAATTTCTTCCCAATTACACAGTCTGAATCATTCTAGAAAAAAAAGGTTATTGCGAAAATGGTGAGATGACCTATAAATAACATACCTTAGAAAGCATCATCAAAAGAATTTATCCTCCCTTGAATTTCGGCCTTCTTTACTTCGCCTTCCCTCTGAAATTTGGCCTAGATATCCTTTGGTTACCTCAGTCACTTTTAGATATTCAATATTCTCAAGTGTGATAAAAAATGAGAGAACCTTGCCACTTATTTATACTTTCATGTAGCTTCCTCAAGGGGTTACCTTCTTTCCATCTTAACCCACTTTCCTTATTTTAAGGATAACCCACTTCTAACCACTTGTCCACTTAGTAATTTATCCATTAACTTTATTATTTAAATAATTTTTTTTGTATCCACTTTGAATTATAATAAACTCATCACTTCACTTTATTATTTACCTTCTAAAATCTCTTAAACCACTTTCCTTATTTTAGGGCTAATCCACTTCTATCCACTTGTCCACTTAGTAATTTCTCCATTAAATTTATTATTTAAATAATTTCTTTTGTATCCACTTTGAATTATAGTACACTCATCACTTCAATTTATTATTTAAATAATTTCTTCTTTACAACCACTTTGACTACTTTGACCTTTTGGGGCTTCTAGATAACTCGTGAGGGTTCTCCAACTTCACATGGCCATAAATCTCTAACTGTGAGGAGTTATGTGACGTTCCACATACCACTGGAAATGGAATGACATGTACTATCCATCCATAATAGTCTTACCTTCAAATATATTAAAAATCATACCATTATACATCAAACAAACTTAGGTCCATTACCCAAACCTTTGTGCTACCAGAATTTGCTAGTGGACTTTTTTCAAGGGTTGACATCAATGAAAACCAACCCAAATAATCAACAATATCCCCCTTTGGCATTGATGGCAACAATCTTATGCAATACTAAAGTCATATCACTCATGCTCCCCCTGTGATCATCTCTCCCCTTGGAACCATGCCTATGTGCTCTTTCTCCAATCATTTACCTTTGCATTTGATAAATCTCTCCCCCTTTGTCATCAATGACAGAGGTATCTTTCCATTTGGGGTTTCTCCCCCTAACTGAACTATCCTTGGGGATACTCCCCCTGACTAAACTCTTCTTGAAACTAATCGCCCAACCTGAACTGTCCTTTTTATGGTTGTTGCGCCTCTTTCCTCACCTTGGTGAGCATAATAGAGGTGCTTGCAAGCTCAGTTGGGTCTGCTGAGTAGGACAACTGTAGAGAAAAGAGTTAGGGAAAGAAAACAAAAACTACAATTAAGAATTAAACTAAGAGATGCAATAAAAACTAAATTCATGAGCATAGGGACATAGAAACAAAAAGAACCAAAAGACCCATGTCACCAATGTTTGAGCCTGATCTATTGATGAAAGAAAAGCACCAAGAAGAAAGGGGAATATGAGTCCCTTCTTCCTCCAAGGGAAGGCTCTTGGACCCTCACTAGCTAGCTCTTCTTACAACAAAGAAAAATGGAAAATGGTGATGAAAGAACTCTTTACAAATCCACTCAATGGTGAGGTGGATTGTCCAATGTAATGGTGCCAATATGCTTGTGTCAAGGATGGAGTCCTAAAAAAAATAGAGGCAACATAACATTACTTTGAATTCCTTGAGAAAATGAGGTGCATCCATGTCTTTTTATAGCATTCATTTGAGTTATTGTTTAACTGCTTTGTAGTGTGAAAAGAGGCCAATTAGAGAATTATTAGGTCTTTGACCAGCCCACCAGTCGGATTCAGCCCAGATTTGAGGGTCAAATCAGCTTGGGAGATGAACCATAAGTGGTTGGGAGGCCTACCACTTCCATAAATGCACCATTTAGCAGGTGCGTAAATTTTTGCGTTAATAGTCGCGCATCCTGCGCTTGTGCGCGATTTCTACGTTCTTGTTCCGCGCATGCACGCGCGTGCCCAATGTCTGCAAAGCGCTCTTCAAATTTTCACTACTTTGTATAGTTTTTTGACCTTTTTTGAATGCTGTGGTATTAATTCAGGTCCATGGGTGACTTCATCATTGTTTGACGATGCTAAGTTCTTGTAACCATGTGCGGATGAGATTTTAGTGATAACATATGCCCCCTGATGGATGAGGTTAGGAGCATACGTATAGCCGAAATCCATCAATGTTTATTCTACTGAGAATGTTGTTGTAAGATAGAGCAATAGTGGGATCGTTCAGAGTGATCCGTTGGAGGAAAAAAGGAACCGGTAGGACCTGACCTTCTATGAGGTGTGTAAAATAGAAAACTGTGTACAAACGAGGCAGGCATGCCCCATGCTCGTGTCATGTAACTCTGAAAAAAAAGATGACTGAAGTGTTGGTGTAGACAACTGCAGTGCCCTCGGAGGTGGTCGTGATAGGGGAAGAAGACAATTCTACAAATAAACATGCTCTGAATAGTAGGCATTGATCGCGGTAATAAGTAGCAGCGATGATGTGGGCATTGAGAGCCCTGCCAAGTTCAGAGGTCTTCGACAAATAAAAGAACTAACTCCAATAGTTGCAAAGTAAGACCCATCGTAACATGAGAAAGTGTTGGTGTCGAATGTTATGGGGGTCAACGACAGCAGGGAGCAATGCTGTTTCACCCTGTGCCGTCCAAGATCTCTCACTGAATGGATAATGAGAATCAAGATATTGTCGCCCTTCTAGAAAATTGTGTTGATGTCGACAAAAAGGGGGATGCGACTCCCAAAAGCAAATGGCTTCGTGAAATCTACTAGGTGAGGTGAGGAAGTGGCATAGGTACATGGACGAAGTCAAGATGTGGGAATACTCAAGACTGCCCTTGGTTGGAGGATGTATGAGATAAAAAGTGGCCACAACCGTTCAATGAGGTCGAGTGTCAGGGGGGAGGACTAGACTGAGGATAAGTTGTGCTAGAGGTGGGACAAGGTGAACAAATTTAGAGGGTAGAGGTAAGTGACCTGTGGGGTACTATGAAGATATGGACGATCCCGGGCAAGGGAAGATGATAAGTAATGCTCCAACCAGAGGGTGACATGGGTTGCGGCTGGCCAAAAAGAGGGAAGCAGGTCACCAAAGGTGACGACAAAAAGGGTAATGTAATGACTGAAAATAAAGACATTTGTACAATAAATAATGAATAGTTGGGGAGAAATGTACAAATACAGAAATGGGTGCCCCAGTGTGATATGGGTGGCCCGTGTAGGGCATAATTTGCTTGGAAAACTGATGAAGGGTGGGGGCCCCATTGGTGAGTTTCTGTATGAGGTAGGTGAAATGAAGGTAGGTTTGCAAATGGGCAAACTGATTGTGGATGAAATGGAGGGTTCATGATACTGCGGAGGGGCAGTTAAAAAATAGAACTGAGAAGAGATAATCTGGGAGTCCGTGTGGGAAAGCTAGAAAAATGAGGAGAAGGAGTATGTGGTTGATTCGCGACATGATGAAAGACTATCGAGACTCCCATCCCTAAAGGGTTTTGAAAAAAAACATGAGTGTTAAAAGTGTCAAAAGGTGCTATGAATGGGACAACTCATGGGGGTAAGAATGCTACCGGGTAATAGTACCGAAGATGCAAATGGAGGTGTGGGTATTGCAGAGCTAGGAATGGGGATCCTAGAGGTAAATATCAGAGGGTGTGACTGGAAATGTAAGTGCGATACAACGGGAAAGACTACATGCTAGTGCTGAGTATATACCTGAAGGGGTTGTGCCGATGTATGATGATCAAGTACCTGCACACATGAAAACCAGATACCCAAAGTGAAAAATATCTGAAGAGAATCGAAGATATGAGCATGTATTTGATAAGCGTGAATATGTGCATGCGTACCTGACTAGGGTATGAAAAAAAAGTGCCCCGGGGGCTTAGGATGAAAAGAGGCCCAGGGACTGTTGTGATGTAGATGACGGGATGTTGATCCCATGGCTGAAGACGGATTGAAAAATGGACATTGTGGGCTCCCAGAATGGTGAGTGGAAGTTTGGAAAAATGCCTATATATAGCTGTAGGGCCCACATTGCCACCTCATTTGTACATGCTGCAATAGTGACTGGACGAGCAGTTTTCAGAGGAGTTTTGGAGATTCAGGGAGGATGAGGCATCTGATTGGTGATCTGATGCATTTGATGTAT
>JASDQU010949467.1:5050-16934 GCA_032191745.1 Picea mariana | reverse complement strand
CCAAAATAGAAGAAGCCATTAGTATTTTGACAGTGGATGCTCAAAAAATATGACTAGAGACAAAAACATATTTGTAACCATTAAAGAAAAAAACGAGGGGTATGTCATGTTTGGCAATGATAACTCAACCAAAATTGTAGGAAAAGGCACAGTCAGTCTTGGAAACAAAGATGTTGTGGCAGAAAATGTCATACTTATTGAAAATATGAGCATAATTTTCTAAGTGTGAGTCAAATGTGTGATCAAGGACACACACTTATATTCAATTCAAAATATTGTGAAATAAGGAAAGAAGGACCAGGTAGACTAGTGGCAACAACAAAAAGGACTCCAAACAACATATAGATCTTGAACGAGATTGAAGAAGAAATAAATGTCAGAAATTACAAAGCCAATGAATACTATGTGCAAGCACTGTCAGCATGGAAAACAAACAAAAGTTGAATTCAAGACAAAGGAATACTCTACGACAAAATCATTGGAGATTGTACACATTGATTTATGTGGGCCTGTTATTACCAACCCTAGGGATAACTAAGGAGATCATGTCCTGATGCTCATGAGTCCTAGACATGGAGTGTCGAGAGCTGGATGACTTGAGCATGGCCTCGGAGGACCCCTCTTTTCTTCAGTGAAGGACATTTATCACCAGTAGCAATATCCATCCCACCATCCTGGTCCTAAAATAGAATTAAGTCTTGCTCCATGAGGTAATGATTATTGGTATCATAGTATGTGTCACTCTCGTTATTGAAGCATGTTGCATTGAAGTCTCCTTCATTTCATAAAGTTTTCTTGGAAATTATGCTATTTAACTTGTTCATACCTGGAAGGGTGACATGATGCCCTAGTAAGTTTATCTCCCTTTGGGATGGGTTGCCACTAGGTGGGTCTGTGAAAGTTCATCGTTCGTTCCCTCCATACTTACCACTTTCCATATTTACTCTTCTCATTTTCCCCCTACCTTTGTTCAGGCATTGGGATTTTCCACACTAGGAAGGGTTGTACCTTGCCTTGTGGGAAGAAGGGGATAATGGCCCAGAGGGTAAAAGTAGATGGAAAGATTTAAAAGCCAAAGATAAAAACCTTTGAGATGCTTCACCCAGGGATTCTCAAGAAAGTAGTAAAAGGATTCTCGGTAAGAAAAAGGAACCTATAAAATAAATAAACACGCAAGGTATTAGTTGGTGGATAGGAGGTCTCATAACGAGTTGACCTATTATGACCATGGGCATGTAGTAGTATGACACTACCATCTATCTGGTCACCAAACTGGGGTAATGGATTCTGGTGGAATAGCTAAGAGAAAGGGGGTCTCATCATGAGCAAGCCTTCTCATCTCCGTGAAATTCTTGTGGATAACATTGTCACCTATGGTCACCAAGCCATGACAGTGTCCCTCAACTCTTCCCTTGAAGCATAAAAACAAAAGATCAAAAGAAATGAAGTTAAGAATAAAAGGAAATTAACAGGCTAGGAAACAATGACATATATGATAAGGTGAAGTTATCCCTCTACAAAGGCACCCATAGGTAAGATTTACATTTCCCTGTTATCACTGCACCCCATGCCCAAACACTACCCCACACCACCTCATACACTTACATGACCTGGATTGGTTCTCACCTTGGAAACACCCCAAACTTAAGAAGAATTATCCCAATAGGAAACCTTGTCACCTTCTCCAAACCTGACTTGTTAGATTGCATAATTCCTTTAAGCATTTGTATGAGTAAAGGGGGGTTTGATGCACATGTTTGGGTAATTTAGTTATTGGATGTGATTTACATGTTATGATCCCTGTGACTTATGAAACCCTGGAGGGTGTACTTTTTGTTGTTGTGGGACCTTTCCGGTGGACAGGTACACATGGGGGAATGATTATCTCAGACCTTCATGGGGATGAAATCCCACAGATGGATGTTGTAACCCCAGCCAGGGGCAAGAAGACATCATATATTTGCACTAGAAAGAAATAAGGATGTCACCTTGGAGGCACCCTAGCAGACCTAGACCCAGGGGGGTCTTTCTTTTCCACCTGGGCATTGACCTTTGAGAGTCCATGATGTCACCTTCCTAACCCTACATGTCATATAGAGCTAGGGTTTGCATTTTGAGGGAAGTTGTGAGCTTGTTGTCACGTGTGGGCATCATCCAGGGTCTTTAGAGGAAAAATGTTTAGCATTTGGAGCCCAACGTTCCACCTTAGGGACTCAACGTCAACCTAAAAGGGCATGATGTCACCCTTGGAAATGTTTTTAGATGCTAATTAATTTTATTTATGTCTAATTTGAATTTATTTGTAAATTGGCTATGTCGGCCTTTATTTGACCTGAAATTAATTAAAGGTCACCAATTTTGTATAAATAAACAAAAATTACATTCATTTTTATCAGCATAACTCCTCACACAAGAGGAGGGGTCTCAAATTTTTTCCCTAGAAGGGTTATTGCCTGAAATTGTGAGGCACACTCTTGTATAAGTCTGATGTTTTGCAACTGGATCAATCTCGGAAGATTTTATGGTGATCTTGCATGGTATTTTCATGATTATTCTTGGTGCAAGTAGGTAAAATCTGCATTTTTTCATTTATTGAATGGTTTATGTATGGTTTTATTTCTCATACAAAATTATGAGATTGCATGGTATACTTAATGCTTGAAGTAAGGAACTTAATTTGTTATTTTCTTAATTTCTATTTGCCAAATCTTTTCATTGATTTGATCTAGTAACTAGTAAAACCCTAGAGCCCTAATTTTTTAGCACTCTAAGTTTTTTACCTAGTTATCGTTGCCTAAGTATTTCCCATAAGAAGCCTAAGGAGAGAAAGGTGTTAGGGCCTAGAATTGACTACACCCTAGTATCGTGTTTCTTTAGGAAAATGCATAGGGGGACTTAAGTTACTATTTCTCCTACACATTATCCCTCTTAGAATTTTGTGCACTATCAAAATCGATTTCCATCCTTAGAAGAATCCTCCACTTGAATCCATAAGCCCTAGAAGGCACTAGTTCTAGTCTCTCTCTTATTGAAGGATTGATCAAACAAGCACTCAAACCTTCTTCCTTGAATTATTTGCTAACTTTTACTAACCCTAAACTAGACTAATTCCTTAGCTAACTTGTTGTTGTTGAAAATCACTGCTACAGCCATACTAATTCATGCTAATTTTCTTCATTCACCTACATAACTTGCACTTAGCTCACTCAGAAATTGCTTGTGACAATTTCCAATCAATCTACTAGATAAATGCTAAGTTTACATGGTGTTTCCTTGCAATTTTGAGCACTAGAATTTGTTGTTGTTACAAAATATTTCTACAACCATCTAACTGCAGAACATTCTCTGTAAAAGTGACATTAAATGCTAGCTAGACATTGCCAAATTTGCTTGCGACAATTAACTATCATTCTACCTAGTTAAAGCTATATTTTATTGTCTTTTTCAAGCAATTTCAAGCCATATTTTTTGTAGCTGTTACAAAATACTTATTTTTGTTGTAAACTGTTAGATTGTTGCAACTTTATATCAGCTAGCCAATTTTTTGAAGGTTCGTGGTCTTACGAATCACTAACATCATATTTTGTACTTGAAAGATGCCATATTTTCTTTGTTGTTTTGTTCTAGGAAGGTACACTCCATTTTACTGTTGCTTTATCCCTTAAAGACCTTAAGAACCTTTTGACTTGAGTGACCAGTGAGAGGGGGATTTTATTTCATCCTTTCCTAAGTCCTATCATCCCTTTAGGTTACTGGGGGCATCTCCCCGTTGGTTGCTCACAACAACCCCCTACTTTTTCTTTAATTAAAATCTAGGGTCCCTCTAAATTTTACTCGGATTCTTCGTTTATTTCCCTTTGACTTGATTGGATTGGCATTGGTTTTATTTGTTTTGAGTTTGGTTTGAGTTTATATTCTTTTCTTTTGTTTGGTTTGAATTTCATGAAATTAAATTCCATTTCGTTTTGCTTTCTACAGAGTTTTGATGTTGATGGATGAGCTTCATAATTTGGGAGTTTGTTATTACCTATTCCTTAATGAATTTATAATGGCTTGGTTGAAGATATGGATTAATAACAATGATTTTACAGGAAGAAATATTATTGCGACACATCTTTTCTATGACATTTGTTCACATTTGATCAAATCTGAATGAAGGAGAGACGAGCATAGAAATCTTAATTTAAATGAAAACATTAATTTTTATCAACTATTTACTTTTGGTTAAATTATGATTATGTTTTCGTCTTTTTCCCATTAGCAAGTTGGACTATTCTGAATAATGGGTTCAATACTTCATCAAATAATATCTTGGTTGGTTTCTCATTTTCACAAAACCATTTGGTTGGTTTAATTAATTAAATTCTTTTGTCATTTTGCATCTCATTTCAAAATAAAAATAAAAATAAAATAATAAAAATAAAAAGAATTATCTATCATTTGTTTGATTTTGTGGAAACCCGAAATCAATATTTTTATCCTCCTCGTCAACTTGAAGCTTCTAGAATTTTAAGATCATATTTGAAAGGAAAATATAACCAATATTTGTTTACAACTTATAGTTAGCTTTTAGTTTAAATTCATTTTCAATTTTAGTGCTCTAGATTTTGTTTTATTCACAATTTTTATATTTAGGTTATTAAATTGGTCTTTTTTTGTTTCACAGGTTTCTATTATCAGATGTTTGGTATGGATCTGATCATGAATTGATTTTCTTATCTAAATACGTTCAAGATAATTGATCCAAAAATAACATTGGATTGTTGCAAATAATTTATAAGCAACAACAGATAACATTTGGAAATGCATTCAAGAACATACAGATGATTTTGTGGGACTGATTACATCCAAACCATGAGGAATCTCAAGAAACGACTGAAAACTATCTACAGAATGGACCCATTTAGATTACTCGGGAGAGTTTTCCCAAAAAAACGTGTGATTTGAGAGATATTGTGATCTCTTTCTGAGGAAAATTTCAGGTGACGGAAATTTCTAGTGACGCCCAAACTGTTCATTCATTGCATAAATATATGAGAAATTTCATAGCCATAGGGAGATGGAGGAAATTCAGAGAAGAATTTTTATCCTTTCTTTTCTATGTTATTTATTTTGTAAAAAAATTCTTTTCAAAAGGAGTAACAAATGGTTGGGATTTTTGGGAGAAAGGACCAGTATTTTCGAAGAAGAATATGAAATTCCAAATTGCTTAATGGATTTTGTCCTCTGAGTAAAAGGGTTTGTTTTCATTATAATATCTTTTGATTATGGTTCATATTCTTTGAGTAATTGATTATGCATTGACTTAAATTAGATTTAGTCTGTTTTATCAATACATGGTTATTGCTATCATTTATGTATTAATTTTTTCAATCTTTAATAGTCTATTATCCCAATTATCTTAGTCTTGGTGATTGTATTATTTTGATACAAATATTGTATTATATTGATTTTATTCATGTAATTCGGATTTGTAAAGATATAATTTTCAATTGAAATTTTTCTTATTGTCGATTAGTCTACTATATCTTCACTAAGGATCATGATTTTGAAAGTTGTTCTTTCTACATTTTAAATCAGATTTAAATTGTCAGTCAAAGTGATTTTCATCCTGACACTGTCACAATCTAGGAATTACACAACCTTATTCTATAGATTTCTCTTAACAAATAGGTTGTTGGAGCAACGTTATATAGGAAGGAACAACCAAAATTTCTCTTAAATACTAACAAGTCATAGGTTAATGATTTTCAATTTGTTTTGATTTATATTTTGTGATTATAAATTCACATTTAAGCTTAAATACTTTGTTTATTTAAGTTAAAACATTATTATTTACATTCATTTATTTTATTTTTTTAGTTTCAAGGTTAAAATTAGATTARTAGTATGTTCTAGATCTATTTAATTTTTTCTAAGATTTGGYTCTCTTGTACAACCTTAGTTTACAAGGTTTCTTGTAAATCTTGCACCTGTTTATTTGTATATGTTGTATATAAAAGTGAGAATAGTGAAATATATAGTAGATATTCATTAATGCATTGTTAGTTATCTTATTTYTRTAGTTTAKATTAGATCCCTTTATCGACTAACGGAGTCGTTAAACTCGTCAGGGGTAGTTATTCCAAACAACTTGGGTTATTTAGACAACCTTGGACTAGAATATTCCCTTCGGYCAGTTGATGGTGTGTCATAAACGCCTGTCAACAAATGGCGCTAGAAGGAGGGCTTGAATAAAATTAAATGATTGAATGTTTTAGTTTCAAATTATTTGTTTTAATCATTTAAGTTCTTCGCCCATAGTTATTTTTTATTCATTATCTATCTTTCGATAATGTCATCCACATGCTTAAGGGATAATTAGATAACAAGCTAACTCAGAGCCAAATTATTTATTGTCACACTAAAACAATGGATCCTGCCTAAATTTATGTAACGGAACATGTTTTTAATCTCCCTTCTGTTAACATTCCCAGTAAGACACTTTATCTCTTATCAGAACTTACATTCGACAAACAAGGGAGTACAACCGCAGAAGATCATCTTTGTATTTTTTTATATAAATGTGTTGGATTACTGAGAGGGGGGTGAATCAGTAATAGAGAATGAAATCATTTTTAACCATATAATCCAAGTGTTATATCAATGTAGCATTATCATCCAATAACTGCAGAGTAAATAAGCAATGAACAAATAAACAATCATACACATACATACTACACCAGTGATTTACATGGAAACCCAAGGCGGGAGAAAACCATAGAATGTTTTTTCTTATATGTCTTGAAGAATTACATTCATTGGAAGCACCAACTTCCTTTTTTTTCTAGCTGCAACTGGAAGGAGGCTCCAACCCCCTAATTTTCTCAGGCTACAACCTAAGAGAAGCTCCAACTCCCCAATTCTCTGGCTACAACTAGAAAGAGGCTACAACCCCCTAAGTTCTCTAGCTACAACCACTTATCCTTGCCCCGTCCAACCGCCCTGATGTATAAGTAGAATGATGGAACCACTATCACACTATCACTGTGAGATTTACCATTGTATAATTGTATCAACCTATACCATTGAACTAAATCCAACCTGTACAACTTCCCTATAATCAATATGTACCTTAACTGAACATGTATCAACAAAATACAATAGTTACGCGACCTATAGTGTTGCAAAACACATATGTATGTGCTCTATCTGTTATGAAGCCCGTGTATGTACGTGACCAAACTATTATGTAGCATGTGTATGTCTTCTGAAAAACTAGGGTTTCCTTTCTCTTGAAAAATTCTGACCCTATGTAAATTCTTTCACATAGATCTGTAACCTGTCACTATATCCAGATTGTAACTGTACCATGTGCATGCATCCTCATACATAACCTTTACCCAAAGCATATATATCTTTCTCTAGTCACGTGCCATATATTTGTGTGTAATCATGAACAAGTATAATAACCCTCTCATGATCTAGTCATCAAACCCTTTCTGATATTCATCCTCTCAATACATCAACCACTTCAAAAATACAAGCTCTCAACCATGTACCACAAAAACCCTTAGCCATATGCCAAGAAATACAAGATGTGCCTCGACAAGAAGTATCAATGATAAATATACCAACACTATATTTTTGTAGTTCTGACTTATGTAGAAGATCCCATGCAATGACTAGTATCTCTAGGGAGAATCCTCAAATCTTCATAACCATTTCTCATGCATACATCAAAATCCAACTATTCATAGAAATAAGACATACCTTTTGAATCCATGGATAGATATGATGTATCTGAGCACTGTAGACCTTCCAGGGAGCTTGATCTCATAAATTAGAACCTCTTCATCTTCATATTCTCAAGTTTTCATTGATTTACCAACATGTACGCACCCTATACATTGTTAGCCCACGTACGCCTCAGTATGTATGCACCCTATACACAGTCATCCCGCATACGCCTCAGAAAAAAAAGGGTTTTTTAGTATTCGTTGTAATTCTAAGAATTTCATCGTCAACCCTTTGTACTACCTCATACTTTCACAACTTCATATGTATCAATGAGTACTTGCAATATGCCTCACACAACAAAATATATTCAATGTGTTCAAGTGTGATTTAATGAGAGAGCCTTGCCTCATATTTATACTTTCATGTAGCGTTACACTTTCCTTATTTTAGGGATTTCTCCATTTACTTTATTATTTAAATAATTTATTTTGCAAACACTTTGAATTTTAGGGGCTTATATATGACTCGTGAGGGTTCTCCTATTTCATATGTTCATAACTCTCTAACCATGAGGAGTTATGTGACATTCCACAAACCACTGGAAAAGGAATGACAAGCACTATCCATCTAGGATAGTTTCACTGAAAAATTCAGTAACCTTCATCTCATTATTCCACAATTAAGCATGGGTTCTCTAACCATATTTCTAGGATAACTCAATCTGCAAAGCGTCTTCCTGTGAGGGCTTTCACTATAAGGGGACCATTTTGAAGTTCATCCATTTGTACTTCCTATCAACCATGAAAAGACAATAATAATTCATCTTTACATCAAACAAACTTGGGTCTATTACCCAAACCTTTGTGCTATCAGACTTTTTTCAAGGGTTAACATCAATGACAACCAATCTTAATCAACAATCTCCCCCTTTGGCATTGATGGCAACACTATAATGCAATACTGAAATCATGCTATGCAATAATGAACTCATATCACTCATTCTCCCTCTCTCCTCTACATCTCTATGACCATTGCTCCCCCTGGAATCATGCCTTTATCCTTTGCATCTGATAAATATCTCCCCCTTTGTGGTTGTTCCCCCTAAATGAATTGTCCTCTTTATGGTGCTTCCTCATGTACATATAAGACATATAAGATGAGCATTCAAAAGCATTCATTTTGGAGTAGAAATAACTCTGAGTCTTTGGTGAAGATACTCAAAGGCTTCCCGTGGAAGTGGTTTTGTGATGCAGCCCCCCTAATTTCCCATAGGTCTACATGATCTCCCAGTCAAGGATCTATGATTCTTGAGTCAAATGACCCTCTGAAACCTTAGTGGTCTCCTTATGTATCTAAACACAGACCCTTTTGTCTTCTTGGTGCAGGTCTAATAGCACCTGCAACCTTCCCTCTCGCTCTTCTGTGAAATCTCAGAGTACTGGGTATTAGCTCCTTTTCTGATAATCCCCCTCTTGATATGACCTTGGGCGATGACCTCACATGACCATGTGATCTCGGGCACAGAAAAAATCCATTTGGGATCAAACTAATTTTCAGCCCGCAATTATCTTCGAGCCTCAATGTGTCCTCTTTCCAAAACCACGGTCTGGATCTCAACCCGCCCTCAACGTTTTAAATTTCACGTAACTCCTATCCCTGAAATTCTACGTGACCATTAATCTCCCGATCTTGACGGTACTGTCTGAACTGACAGTTTAGATCTTCCCTTTCAAAATCTACGGACCATATATTCTCCTCCTAAATCAATGGATGTGATCTCCTTCATGATTCTGGACTTTGGACTTTTCAAATCTGATGCAGACCCCCCCCTTCTCTCCTGAGGGTTGTGCGACCTCTCGGTCTAGGATCGATCAATAACTGAGTCTGATTGACTCTTCAGTCCCTCATGGACCTTTAATCAACTGAATAGGCCCCCTTCTTCTTAAAACGCGGGTTCTATGGAACCTGCGGGCTTCTACTTAACACTTTTAAAGCTTCAGCGTATTCAGGTGCTAGCTCTCCTCGTTAAGCCCCTCTCCTTATGTGACTAAGGTTGTGACCAGTCACCTAAATGGAAGGTGCTTTGCAATTTTTTGTTTCCTGACTTCACGTCTCATGAAGTTTTCTTGCTCTTCCTTCTGAACCCTGAACTTCCGAATTCCTTTTGTCATATCAATGGTCCACAATCCCCGCGATCCAATGGTCCAGATCTCCTTTTCACATATCAGAACTTCATGTTTCATGAAGTTGGAAGGCTGATCACTTCTCTCCTTCGATCCTCGATATCTCAAAATTCATGTGTGCCACATCAACGGCTCACAACCCCCCATGATTTGATGGCTTATATCAACTCTTCGTGAATCAGGACTTCGTGTTTCATGAAGTTGGAAGACCGCTCACCTCCCTTCTCTCGATATTTGAACACCCGATATCTCCTTTTATTTGAAAGGATTCAATGGTCCAGATCTAACGGCTCAGATCAAATCATGATTTCAGAGTTCGCGAATTCCCATAACTCTTACCTCTGAATTCTCGAGTTGCGAACTCCCGATGAAACCAGATCTACGATTCATATCCCTCCTTCAATCAACGACTATGATCAAATCACGATTTCACAACTCACGAATTATTATAAATCTGTCTTTGACTTCTGTGAGTCCCGATTCAGCGAAATGATGATCTCTCGCCACGTGTCCCCCTTGACGATGAACGATTCTGATGGTTTTGAAACTTCATAAGTCTGATTCTCGTGTACACCTTCAAATATTTAATGTTAGTGCACTTGGACGACTACGATATTTAGGTTCTTAGATCAAACGATCGAGACCCTTTATTTGCACTCTGATCGAACGACTGAGATCTTTTCTCCTCTGCGCTTGCTCCTCGTTGTATGGACATTGATCAGATGGTCCGAATCTCTCCCTTGATCTTACACTTCCTTCTAACTTAGAAGATTTTTTGGAAGATTCAAAGGTTCCGACCTTTGTCCTTCCTTCGATTTTGTTTCTTGGATCATGTCCACACTTCTTGTAAAGTGTTATCTCTTTTGAGCTTGATCTCTTAAAATATTTTGATCTCCCAAGCTCTTCTTTCTTTTCCGGGAAATTCGTCCAACTCAGATCCAAAGATTCTTGAAAAGAATCTTTTCCCGCCTTCTTGGTGTTCCTCTGTTCTTGTCCTTCGACTTCTTTACAGATTCACTTCGACACTGATTCGAATTCTGAATCTGTGCACTCCTTGCAACATATTCTTACACAAGATCTGGATTCTTGTAGATGACTATGCACTCCTTACAGCAGTCACTTTGTACTACCATCAAAGTAAATCTTAGATTATTTCTTCTGAGCTTTATGAGTCGAAAAATACCCTGTCGACGCACTCCCTACGGACTGTGTGTACACCTTGCACCGCTCACGAAGAAAAGTGATTTAAATTCTTATGCAATCATTTCAAAGCTACATACACTCGTAGCAATATTCATTCATTTTTGAAAAGATTAAGACAACAATAGGGAATTTTCAAACACTATGCACACCATACATTGGACCAATTTTCCTCTGTTATCTTCATTCAAAATCAAGAAAATGGTTACAGTAAAACTCAAACAAAAATCACTGCTCTGAGATTCCTACTTGCTCACAGTTATCGTAACAACCCCCTTTAGGGTGTACAAAACCTCTCTTTATACAAAAGAAAAAAACTAACTACTATCTAATCATGGTTACAATGAGACTAAGGTTAACTTCCCAGGTCATGTGTGCTCATTCAGTCTACGCGCATGATCTTTCCTTTGATTGTTTTCCATCAGCTTCAAAATATTTGCCCTGTTGGTTATTATTCGAGACTCTAGATTGGTCCTCAGGTGCTGGATTGTCCTTCCATGTGTACTTGCTGATGATGTGCCTACATCATACTCCCCTAGGAAAAAATTCATGGACTCCTGTCTTTGAGCTCCTGCACAGACTTTCCATGATTCTAGATATCAGCTTCACTCTCCCAACTGGCATCTTCTATTGGATGTCCCTTCCACTTGACTAGATACTCAAAATAGGTCTTCCTTCGTGTTCAAGGATAAATTCGTGAGTGCGGACACAGACCAATATCCACAGATCCACCCGGATCTGGAACAAACCGTGACAGAATACTACTCTTTCCCTAGTTCTAG
>JASDQU010949466.1:22140-32477 GCA_032191745.1 Picea mariana | reverse complement strand
AGAAGAAAGGCCTCCCTGGCTTAAGGGTCATAAATGACAAGTTAATGACACTTTCTGATTATAAAAAGAAACTAGCCACCGTGGCTAAATATAGTTCAAAATTCTCAGGAATATAGGGCAGTATCACAGGCAAGGTGTTCTTAGAAGATTTCCAGTTAGACATCAGCATACATCACGAGATCCAGTACATTTTCATCATCAAGCCAACTTTTTCCAAGTATACAGAGATGGATGAAGTATACCGAAGATTGCTCAAAGTTAGCATCCCAGTAACCTTCTATGGGAAGAGTTATGCAATCTGATCGAGTAGGAGATGAGGTGTCCAAGCCCAGTTAGCTATGCAATCAAATGAGGTCATGCAGAGGACTCACCAATGGTTTACCCCAAAAATCAGCATGAAGATTTCAACACATCATCAAACAGTTCCTGAATTTTTGTATCTTGTTGAGTTAGTTAGCTAAATTTAGATTTCCATGTCCTGATATTTAATGATGGGATCCTATGTAATTTTTTATTATAAATACTTCAAACTTTGAAGTATCGAGGGTTGATATTTACACCCTGTAAGCTAGAAAGACTATAATTTTTATCAAGAGATCTTCCAGTAATACAAAGGGACGTTTCACAGGATTCTCACGTGTTATTCATTGGTGATGTTTTCTTTTCTATGTTAAATGTTTTTCTCGCTCAGTTGTCATATTGTTTTCTAATCTCATCTTTTAAAGTAGCACATGTTGCAGGATTTATCTTTGTATACCCTATTTCCGACTTTGAAATATCTTAATGTTTATCTTTCTGATATTACAGTGAATAAATTCTTAAATTCTTCTTTACTTTAATTGATATTCTCATATTTTCTGCTATTCATCACTTTACTGCTAAAGAATCCAATGAATGCATTATCTTGCCCTGTGAAAAGAATCTTTTAGTTTCTATTTAGATCTCTATCTTTATAATACAGACCCCATAGCCCAACGGAGGCGTAAAAAACCTTTTTCATCCAACTTAACAAAAACAACAACAAACCATTCAATCTTATTTTGTTTAACTAGCCTAATATCTCAAAGTTAAAATATAGCTAAATCATACAGAGAGATCCCTCTTTGAAACTGGTAGGGCTAGATTCTAGTTTCGAAGTGGTTGGATAAAGTTACCTCTTGTAAATTTCTTCTACTCTGACAACCTCTGGGAATTTACAGAGCGTTAACAGGAACTTCGTCGGGATATCAGAACAACGTCACATGGCACTTCGCCATGGCAAAGCAATATAGCCATTGGGAACAGTATAATTGTTAAACCGACAACCCAAATGGGAAGAAAGGCATTTATGGTTAGACAACTTGCCACCAGACCATTGGGACTGCGCCATAACGGACAAAACTGAGTTAATGAAGGCTTCTCATCCACTGGAGAGATCTGTTGCCAAGTTATCTATTTATCCCATCGCACCATGCATCAAGAACACTTTTTCTAACCGTGAATTTGAGCCCGCAGATTAGTTGATTCTCGCATAGTGATCATTGCACTCTTTCCATCTATCCCACTACATTGAGAGATTTCTCTTTGAACCCGAGATTTTCAACCCCGAGCGTGTATGTCAGATGATTTCAGCGCTACAGAGAATATTTTCAAGGAAGTTTTCATCGACCTCATGACCGAAAGAGTAATGCCAATGTCTGCAAGTATACAAGCATCATCGATGAGAGGAGTGCAATCCTCTCCATCAATTGCTCACGGATCGGGGCCATCCCAACTAATAGTAGAGAAGAGAACTAAGAACAGAGATGACTTAGAAAATGAGAAAATGATCCCGACCATATTACCCAACTACATCCCGCCTCTGGCTAGCGCAGTGAGTCGCGATAGTGTGCCAAGATATTTTGAGTACAACATGGTTACTACATACCTCCCAAAGGGGATATGCATAGTTTGAGCATAGAAGGACAAGATCGCAGCATTGAAGTTCAGTGACTTCAACCTCAGAGATTGCAAAAACTATAGTATGCTTGCAGCGTATAAGTACCTAACCAAGATGAAGGGAAATAACTCAAAGATAATCCCTCAGTTGTGGACGATGAACCTCACGCAGTCCACTCTATTAAATGTCATGAAAATCCCACAATTCATAAGGCACCAGGAAGTGAATGCATGTGTCAAGCTATTTCTTTCATGTTACCATGGAGGCTACCTATGGCTAGACTGCTAGATTACATTTGACCCGACGTTGATCCATAGGATCATAGGCTTAAGTATGAAAGGACTTGATCCACAGGAATTCTATCCAGAAAAATCCAAAGACCGTGCACTAGCATAGAAAATCAAGGATACAGATGGCAATGTCGAAAAGGGAATGTGAGGATACAAGGTAGCCTCCATCCAAAATGGCATAGTGTGCCTCACTTTTCAGTTAATTGCAGGAAATTTAGTAAGGAAGAACAGACCTACGTAGGTCACAGGATTTGTTTTTGACCTCGCGGGAAAGTGTGTCGAAGGTTTGCAAATGAACTGGGCGACATACCTGGTGAATCAGCTAGAGCTAGACTATCGCGAATCCCAGGATCATGGCTATGAGTTCCATTTCACCTGGCTCTTGATGCTTCTCGCCTTTTTTTCCTAGGAGATGCCGGAAGGTGCGACCTTCTCGGATATTGAACCATTCGAACTGCTTGCTGCGAAGTTTTCCACACTATGGTACTTGAGCAACATGAACAAATAGTGGTATTCAAACGTTGTTTTCCATACGTACTACCTTCAGCTGAAGAGAGAAATTGAAGTTGAACCTCTCATGACTCCGAACACTTTACAGAGATTCTGAGCTCTGATGAAGTTATGCATAGATTGACATTTCATCTACCTTTCAGCGTGAGCCAATGAACATAAGGAACAGCTATAGTCATACAACAATTTCACGGAAGAGTATCTTGAGGAGATCACTAAGGACTGGTTGGAAGACCTCCTCATTCCAGTAGACTCTGCAGAGATGTCCGACCCTAATAGCCCAAAAATTGTGCATGATACACCCGGACCCAGTAAAATAAAGAAGACCGAAGAAGTACAAGAATTAAGCAGTGCCTCAGGAAAGACTTCTTCAATATCACCTAATTGAGGGGGTGATGATGAAGTAGAAGAAATAAATGGTACAAGAGTTGAACAGAAGCAAGGAAAAGTAACACCACCGAGAGATGAGACCGATCTCCTAAAGAAGAGGAAGGTTTCCCCCCCACAAAACCATGTTCCCGGAAGAAATAAAAAGCCATCATGACCAAGATGAAAACTGTGCTTACTACTGATGACTTCAACTTCATCATAGCTACCCTCAACGACGCCTCACTGGAAATCGTGGAGACACAAGAAGCTAATCAGGAAGAAATGTATGAAAGACTTAAGGTTGAGTTTTGAGGGGTACAACAGGCCCTTCAGTCCAACTGCTCAGTGTCCACTGCACCCCTCTCGTCAAAAGAACCAAAGTTGGGGGATGAGCCAACCCAACTCTGCCGATTAGTTGATGCAGTCGAAGCTCGTCTTCGTCATGCATAAGAAGAAGTAGAACAAGCTACCCAAACCTTGAAGCAAGTACAAGGAAACATTGTAGAACAACATAGAATTGCAGAATAGGAGAAGATTGATCTCCAGGCCAAGTTTGAAGTGGAGAAAGCACAGATGCAACAAGAGAAAGAAAATTTTCTCACAGGGCAACTTGAAGTAAAAGAAATAGTCAACAGGGCACTTCACTCTGTGACAAGCTTAGAGCCACAAGAAGAGGACCGAGTTAAGCATCAAGTAGAACATATTTTGGAAGTCATCTAGTAGCTAAAGCAAAGAATAGTAGATCTAGATATTTTCACAGTTCCCAGCACTCCACAGGATGTAAGAGATCAAAGAGAAGAAACTTCCCAAAGCACAGTTGAGAGAATAAAGGCCCTTGCAATAGAATACAAGCAACTCAGTGATCATAGTGCCCAGACTTATGAGAAACTCACCGAGGATCCAGAACTGAAGGCACTGGAGTCGCAGCTCCAGGAAGTGAAGTATCAAGCAGAGACAATACAGGCGCAGTTGAATCCCCTATCAGTTGTGGAAAGAATGAAGTGATCCCAAGAATAGGGCACTGCCCAGCAGCAAGTTCACACCATTTAGAGAAAAGTCATGGAAGTGACTCAAAGACTCCAACTTGTACAGGATGAGGCTTACCAACTGTTCACAGAGATAGAAGGTCAAGGAGAAAAACTGGAGCAAGTTGTTGTTGCAACTAAACAATGCCTAGAGGGACCCGTGAACGAAGCAGTCATCCAAGAATTTGCATAACAAGAGGTTTTAGAAAAACAACAAGTCGAAGCAGCCTGAACCAAGCTTGAGGCTTTTGAAGCATAACTACCTAGATCAGAGTGACTCAGGATGAGTCACAGGTGGGTGTTGGGGGCCTGTTGGCCCTTGACCAAGTTTTGAGGATACTTGGTCATAATTGACTGGATTTTGGGAATTCGACACGTTGTCAAAGGTGGAGCGCAATAAGAAGAGAAGATCGTAGGATCTCGACCTCTTTTAGGGCCCTTTTTTGGATTTGGGATTATGTAACGGGTATGGTAACATCGGCCCATGGGTTTACCCATGCTTAGGCCCACTTTTGTAATGTATAAATAAGTAGCTAGGCGAAGTAAGTAAGGAGCTACAAGTTCAATATGTGTGATCGAAAGTGATAAGTGTTGAATTGAGATTGCTTTTGTGCATGTTCTGTAGGGCTTGCAAAGCTAAGTGCAAGTAGTTGTAACCTATCTCAGGGAAGGAGGATCTAGCGGAGTGTGCAGATCTCTTGTCCTATGCAGAGTAGGGTTTTTGAGGCTTTGTGTTGTAACTGATTGATAGAAGATAATAGAAGTGAAGAAGAGTTGGTGGATGTAACCCTACGGTGGGGGTGAACCATGTACATCTTGTGTTGCTCTGCTTTGTGCAATGTATTGATGTGTTCTATGTGATTTGTTTAGCTCTTTATGAATGTTAGATAGATATGTTGTTTCTTTGTGCTTAATAAGGTGAATGAATGCTAGATATGACCTATGTGAGTATGCTTAGTGCTTGAATCTGTTAGATATAATGAGTTCCTTTCATGATAAGTGCTATTAGACGTTGGATCTAGTTAAATACTATGATGCTTTGTAATTAGGGTTTGACTGCTAAGTGCTCTATTAAGTGTCTAAATCACATATCTGTGTCCTAGCTAAGGTTGTAAACATCTTAGTCCTGCAACCACCCCTACCTCTACCTCGGGTGAGACTTCATCTTCTTCACAGGTGTCACTGAAAGGGCCGGTAGTTAGGGTTTTGTTGGTGCATTATTGTAGCATTGAACCCTGGGTCTGCCCCTGTGCCAACAGTTTTCCATGAAGCTTTTCAATGATGCTTCCTTCATTATGGGTTTAATGCACCTTAACTGTGGGTTCAATGCATCTCCGGAGGTTTTTTACTTATCATTACTCTACCTTGTCATCTCTTGTTGGTGCGATTAATGTGGCATCCCATCGGTCTTTTTCGTCCTTTAATTTCGCCTAGTGTTGTCATGTCGTCATGCTTTTGTTTACTTTCATTTTCCCGCTTGTTTCCCTTTGCATGTGAATGTGTCCTTCTCCTCACCGAACTAATGCTCCTAAGTGTGTGGACTATTTCTTTCTCTAGCGCACTATGCCCCTTTTGGTTCAATTCTTTCTTTTTTATTCTTTTTCAGGTTTTTTTTTTTTTTTTACTGCGCGATGGGTGGTTGATTGTCCTTGTACAGCTTCAGTCATCTCTTGATCATCCCTCTGAGTTATGCGCATGTTAATTCTTTTAACTATACATCTCCTCCATCTGTGACATATTTTACCTCGTACGGTCCTATCCATGCATTCATAGATTTCCTGGATGTTGAAATGATTTGTTGTCATAGATTAGTACTAGATCTCCTTCCCTGAAAGTTTTCTTCTTTATGTGTCGATCATGCCAAGATTTTCCCCTTTCTTTCTGAACCTGTTGGTGGAATCCTGCTAAGATATGGTCTTCCTCCATGGTCATTAACTGATTTAGTCTCTCATGTACTGCGCCTCGTTTTGATTTAGTCTCTCTTGACATGTCCTATTCCTCTTCATGTGTCTTCAGACATTGATTCGTAGATAAATTTACACCTACAGGAATAGGAACCTTGACTAGTTTGCATTCCCTCATATTAAACCTTCATAATATTGTCTCAAGATATTTCCTCTGATTCAACTAAAGTTTCATATTTTCTCAATCTCTTTTAATTTCCATGGCCAAAATGAAATTTGCAGCACCAAAATCCTTCATGTCAAGTTTAGAGGACAATTATGTTTTCACATCCTAGATAATCTCCTTGTTTCCTATCAAAAACATATCATCCACATACAAGACCAAATAAATGAGATGATCACTGATTAATTTGAAATACACACAGTGATCTACTTTTCTTCTTGTGATTCCAAGTCCTAACATCTAAGTATCAAATTTTTGATATGACATCCTCGATGATTAACCCATACAGGGACTTTTTCATCCTACATACTAGCTCTTTCTTTCCCTTCACATTAAATCCTTCTGGTTTCTTCATGTAGATTTCTACTTCCATATCCCCATGTAGGAATTTTTTCTTCACAAACATCTATTCCACTTCAAAATAAAATGCAACAACAACATATAAAATAAATATAATAGAAGTTAACTTGGCAACATGAGAAAAAATTTCACCAAAGTCAATTCCATCTACCTGGGAATAACCTTTTTCTACTAACTGAGCTTTGTATTTCTCCATTTTTCCTTCTTCATTCAACTTCTTCTTAAACACCAATTTGTTTCCAATGAGATTTCTTCCAGTAGGAAACTCCACTAGATCCCAAGCCTCATTCTTGTCCAAGGCTACCATTTCTTCAATAATGGCCTTTTTCTAGAGTTTTCCATCCTCTGAATCCACTTCCTCCCTAACAGTTCTAGGATCATGATCAATAATAGACAAAGAAAAATTCGAATGGAAATCAGGTGGAGTATACATTTCCATTTTCCTTCTTTCATGAATTGATCTCCTCAATACTGGAGTATGAGGGTCTTCTTCTTCTGATTCTTGTTCTTCTATAAAGTCTAATTCATTTTCCTTCAATTCAAACTCTATTTTCTTTAGTTCTTCCTCCTTTGGTGGGACTTCATGTTTGACAACATCTTTGATTTCTCTAAATACCACATCTCGGCTATGCACTACCTTTTTAGTTTCTAGGTTCCAAAGCTTATAACATTTGAGACCATCTTTATACCCTATAAAGATACACTTTTTCAGCCTTTTTATCTAGCTTATTTGTGTTTTCCTTTGGAACGTGAACATAGGCATCATAGCCAAATACCCTGAGATGTGTCAGAGAGGGTTTCTTACCAGTCCATACCTCGTGTGGAGTATTTTCATCCAATTCTTATGAGGGTGATGATTGACCATATAGTATGCAGTACCCACTGCCTCTACCTAGTATTCATGTCCTAACCCGACACCACTGAGCGTGCACCTTGCTTTTTCCATTAACGTAATATTCATATTTTCTGCAACTCCATTATGTTGAGGTGTATCTAGAGTAGTCTTCTACCTTTCTATACTGTACTTCTTACAGAATTCTTTGAATTCATTTCCATAGAAATATCCACCATTATCTATCCTCAAAACCTTAATTATTTTCTCTGTTTGATTATCCACAAGAGCCTTAAACTCTCTAAACCTATAAATAATTTAGATTTCTTCTTAAGGAAATATATCCATGTATTCCTTGAGAAATCATCTATAAATGAGACACAGTACACATGTTTTCCCAGTGATGGAACCGACATCGGTCCAAACACATCACTGTGCACCAACTATAAAATTCCCTCTGCCCTCATTGCACCAGAAGGGAATCTTACTCGATTCTACTTTCCATATATAGAATGTTCACAGAAATAAAAATCCATAGAGCAGTTAGACATTCCTTCAACCATACCTCTACCATTTAGTAGTCGAAGGCCTTTCTCTCTGATATGCCCTAGTCTTTGATGCCACAACATAGCCTTTTCTCCAGAGACAGTAGGAGTTTTTTCTTCTTCAGCTCCAATCTCAAGAACAAAAAAATTATTACACCCATCACTAATAGTGTTTCCTTGTATTTTATATAGATTTCCAAACCGAACTCCCTTCAACAACACCATTTCTCCTCGAACCATCCTACAGGTTCCTTTCTCAAACATTTTTTTACCCTTGCATCGTCCATTTTTATTACAGAAAGAAAATTTATGGCCAATCCTGGGATGTGCATAACACCAGGGAGTGTTCTAATCCTTCCATCCATGAGCTTCAAATTTATGTTTTATCATCCTTTTATTTTGGTTATCGATTCATGACCTAGGAAAACATCACCTGCACCATACCTTTCATATCCACCAAACCACTCCCTGTGAGGAATCATACGAAAGGATGCACCTAAGTCAACCATCCATGCCTCATGATCTTCATGTGTGCTTAAAGAAGCCAAGTGCATATATCCTCCTCCTTCTAGGGAAGTTTTTTCTTTTGTAGAAGGGGCATCATGAGATACCTTCCCTCTCTCAACACTTTTGGATCTACATTGCTTCTTGTAGTTCCCTTCTTTTCCACATCTCCAACATACCTTTACAAATTTTATGGAAGATTTATATCTTCCCTTAGATTTAGATCTCCCACATGAGGACTTAGATCTATTTCTTTTGTGGGAGTGTCCTCTTGCAAATAATGTATCTATGCTCTATCCTTCCATGTTCTTCCATCTCATCTCCTCCAAAAACAAGGATGAGACCACATCATCAAAACTTAAAGTAGTTGTATTACCACCTATGGCCACAACCAAACTATCCCATGAGTTTGGTAAAGAGCACAATAAATTGATACATGTATCTTCTTCAGAAATCTTAATATCAACATATAATAGCTGATTGGACTCAATATTGAAGGTGTTCAGATGCTCAGTCACTGAGTCTCCATCTTTCATCCTCATGTTGTACAGATTCTTCCATGGGAACAATTTATTTACCAAGGACTTTGATTGATACAAATCCCCTAAATTATCTCATAGTGCCTTGGTTGTAGCTTCCCCTAACACATTCAGTAATACTAAATTTGGAGACATGACCAGATTGTTCTCTTTTCCTTCTGATCCAACTTTTTTCGGTCTTATGATGACATTCCTGTAGGTGTAGTACCTGGATCCATAGCAATCCACTGATCTTTGTCCACCAACAGATCTTCCATCTTGAGCTTCCACAACTCAAAAATTTTCCCATTAAATTTCTCAATCTCTATTTTTGAACTACTCACCATTTGAGAATGAAGGTTTGCACAGTTATTCCTTATATTGTAAAAAACTTATGGATAAGAACTATGTAGAGTTTTTTAAACATCCAACATTTCGAGTGGACACTCCACCCATCATCGGGGACAAAAGAAAGTTGATATGATGTAAGAGAGTGTTGTGGTAAATATAGGAGAGAGAGAGAGAGAGAGAGTATATAGTTATTGGCATTAGGTAGAGAGGTTGTTGAGAGTAATAATTATTCAAAATACTTAATAATAAAATATAATAAATTAAAGAGAATAATTAACAATATTACATTAGATTAAATTAATGCTACAATATTGAGAGTATTGATTAATAAAATTAAAAATAAATAATTAGGCTAAAGTATTGGGTAGCAGATGCGATGGAAACGAGGAGGGAGAAGTAATATTAAACTAATAATGGAGTAAAGTAGGGGGATAAGGGTAATAATAATAAAATAATAGGAGAGAGAGAGAGAGAGAGAGACAATAATGAGGAGAAAGAATAAAGTATGAGGATGTTTATGAGTTCCATTGCATATGTTACCCAATACATTAACCTAATTATTTATTTTAATTTTATTTATAAATACTCTCAATATTGTAGTATTAATTTAATCTAATGCAATATTATTAATTATTCTCTTTAATTTATTATACTTTATTATTAACTATTTTGAATAATTATTACTCTCAACAACCTCTCTACCTAATGCTAACGACTATAGAGTCTCTCTCTCCTATATTTACCTCAGCACTCTCTTACATCATATCATCTTTCTTTTGTCCCTGATGATGGGTGGAGTGTCCACTTGAAACATTGGATGTTTCAAAAACTCTACACAGTTCTTATCCAAAATTTTCTTACATCATTACTCACCATTTCTTTTCACCTGAAGAATCGATATTGTAGATATCCCATTGTAACAAGGCTTATCACAAAACCGAGTCAAACCCTTAGCCATAAATGTGTCCCCCTTGAGCCAATAACAAAT
>JASDQU010949464.1:0-25841 GCA_032191745.1 Picea mariana | reverse complement strand
CCTATTCAATGTAATAATAACACTACGAGGCCTAGACTCATATACAGCATGACATTTCCATAAATAAGGTTGGCCCAAAAGAACATCACAAACTTCGAGAGGAGAAACATCACACAATACCTCATCTTTGAAGTGCTTGATGTCATATGATAGTCGACACTGTTGGCTTACACGAAGATCGCTTCCTTGGTAGAGCCATCTAATGGTGTAGGGTTGTGGGTGAGGTGTTGTGGGCAGGGCCAGCCGCTTGACGACCTCTGTAGAGATGAGGTTATTCTGGCTATCGCTATCAACGATGAAGTGCATCAGGGTGCCTTTTACCCACATTTTCGAATGGAAGAGGCATTGTCTTTCTTCTGGCTCGTCTGGTTCTCCAGGCTAGAGCTTGGTGGTAGCAACGGTGGCACTGGGTTCCGCGTCAATGATCTGTCTTCCCCTTTCTAGTTCTAGCTCAGAGTCAGAATGCGCATCTGATTCAAAGGCTTTCACTTCAGCCACCAGCGACTGCTTTGAGCGACAATCAACAGTGTTATGCCAAGGGCTCTTATGGAAGTCGCATGACTTCCCGGTATCTTTATTTATCTTTCCAATGTCCTTCTTTGCTTGTGGCTTGGAATGGTTGTCTTGATACTATCCATATTTTCTCCATCCTTTGTTCTCTAGGTTGGGGCCGCCCTTTCCTGGATTTTGTTGTGAGGGGTTCCCATGCCCAAATTGTCGCGTCTTTTGTTTGAGCTTATGCTCGATTTTGACGGCATATCGGTAGGTCACGCCCAAGGATGAGTTGTCTAGAAATTCCATTTCGGTCTATATGTATCTATGCAGAGCACCGAGATACTTGAGCACCAGATGTCACTCTGAATCTTTGATACCCAGCTTGGTGCTCTAGCTATGGAAGATATTTGTGAAATCTGGCACTGCTTGGTCTCTTTCTTGCCGCAGTGTGGTCCATTTGGTATATAAGTCGCCATAACTTTCGACAGGGTAGTATTATTCCTTAATAACATCCCTGAAGGAATCTCAGGTGGATGTGACTATAAATAATGAGGGTTCCTCTATTTTCTTTTGCTCATGGAACGTTTCCCACCAATCTTTGACATGGGGGATGGCTTTGAGGAGCGCAAAAGTAATATTTTCTCTATTCGAGAAGTTATGGACAAAAAAATACCCTTCTAGCAGATTCAATCACTTGTCTACAACATATGCGTCTATCTGACCTTCAAATATAAGAATATTGAAGTTTATTTGTACCTTGAAGGGGGTGGTTCCTCCGCTCGAAGAAGATGCATCACCTGTTGGTAGTCGTCGAAGGATTTGCACAAAACTATCCATCATCTCGTTCCTTTATTGCGTGAGGGATTCCTCAATCAACAGTTTGAAAGGATCTCTTGTCCCATCATCTTTATTTTCTCCTGCCATGAGAGTTCGCTTGGGCGTGCGAGATCTTTTTTTCTCAAGAGAAACAAGCTCAAGACCCAACTCTTTGTACTCTGACCTCGTTGGGAACATGCATTGAGACGACAAGGAGCGGACTTCTCTGATACCACTGATCCAGATTTTATGAGCAGAACGAACTGAATACATATTATTAATAGATTCTTAACACAAAATAAGAGAGATACAATAAAACTAGTTTTCTATTCAATAATGAAATAAGCTGAAACTGTAAAATGCAGCGGAAACAAGCTTGTTGGAATGGTGGCGGCTTATCTCTGAGAAGAGATGTGACGGTTGCGCTCATTCACAAGAAGATGATTACAATGAGGCTATGAATTCCTTTTGCAATAAACAGGAATGCCAAAAACCCTAGACATCTAAAAATATAACCCTAGGAGATGAAGCGCCAAAAGTCATGTGGGCCCCGTTTGGGTAAGTTAGTACATTAACTTCCCAGGGTCGTAACTTTTGCATACGATCTCCGTTTTAGGCGTATGATATCCTGTTGGAAAGGTATCATCGAGGAGATTCATTTTGGGGCCTCAATCATTCCTTCAACTATCATTGAGTTGGGACGATCCCAAAAATCCTTCATTTAGGCCCTCAAAATGGCCCCGAAAGTGAAAACTGCTAAAAATAGTAAATTGCTAGAAAACTGTTTTGATCCAGTTGAAAAAGGTGGGTGGCCACCGATATCCATCTGGATCAGGTAAATATACACTTTCCTATACTTATGGTTTATCATGGTACACCTAGTGGGCACATGTGTTCCACCACAACTATCATTCCATACCTATAGCTAAGAAATTCATGAATGTTCATTCAGATAGATCAAGCCATCCATCTTATTACTTGTAAAAAACTTCTTTAGTATGTGACCAGAATCAGACCAGCCCCTCACTCAAACTTAAAGAGTAACCCTTTATACAAACTAAGAAATCAAATCAGCTGAAGGAATATACCCACATTCAAATTAAAGGAGGGAATCAACCTATACAAGCAGAAAACAAATACTAAAATTGAATCCAATTCATGAAGAGAATTCTAAACCAAAAGAAGCCTAAAGCTATCATGTCAGAATGAAAACTGGTTGAAAAATAAGAATAAATCCTAGCAACAAGTAATAAAGCTAGTACAACAATAGAGGGTGAATGATATGCACAAAGATATTATTATCTAGACTCCAAGAATTTGAGATAAGGGGAAAATATTTGTTAAATCAACTTTTCACATTAAGCTAATACCCATCAAAACATATTTTCAAGACCAAAAATCAGTGATACTACGATGAGAAGTGATCAAGAAAATCAATATTTAACCAAGTTTTTGCTCCAACAAATTTCAGATTTTATACTCACAAAAATTTCAAATTTTTGAAATGCCCAAAAGAATTGGATAAATCTTAGAATTCACCTCTAATGGTATAAGAATATGAACTCGTTGCCATGGTTAGGAAATTGAGCAAAAATGAATTAAAATTATGTACAAATTTAAATAAAGAAAGTGACTACACTAAACTAAGAGAAAAAATCAAAAGAACATTGTGTTAGTCATCACTAGAAGAATTAATCGTGAAATATAGGCCAACAGTATAATATAGATCATCAACATTATTAGTGTAATCATTCTCAATGATGCCTTGGAAATTAAATCATGGGCAAAAACTAGGCAAGAAAGGTCGACCATTCAACATCAAGCCCAATAGAAAAATTCTGAGGGTAAAGATCTAAAATGAAGAGTAAGCAAGATTGTGTGAATTGATAATATAGTAAAAAAAATTACAACACAACCCTCAGATCTAATTGTCACATACAATTTTCTTTTTATTTAGTGCAACAAAACAATCTTCTGGGAATCTAGAAAAATGGGGTAATGGGGATGCTCAATCAAAATAGATTTTCAAATTCACTCATATAAAACATTCTGCAAACCCATAATCTTTGAAAATTTCTTGACACGAACAAGTCCTTTGCATATTTGAAAACAATGATTTTTTCAATAACATAAATTACATTTCATATTTCTCACCCAAGTACCAATGTCTCTTTTTCATAAGAAATAATTATTAATCCAGAAGACTCAACAATTCAATCTGATAAGGCAAAGAGGGCATATCATAGTTATAGAGGTCATCAAAATATTCATGAAAATGACTCCAAATATCAACTAGATCAAAAACCAACATAGGAGTACATGAATAAGACTATATTTTTTTATTAGTTGTTGAGTTGGTGACAATCTTGATTAACTAATGAAAAAATTGAAAAGGAATCTCGAAATTAAAGCTTAGATTAACACTTCCCTAAGTTGCTTTCATTTCAAGAGAAAAATTTTGAGCTACTGGTTGCACAAATCCTATCCCAAGCTACAAAACAAAAGAGAATGGTATGATCATCTATTTGATAGTTTGGGACAAAATATTCCTCTAAATAACTAACTTATTAAAATGGAATTAGACTAAAAGGAAAAATAAAGAGCAAATAAAACTAATCCAAAGCAAAACACGCTAAGCTAATGTAAAATAGAACTAAATTGGTTGTCATAAACTTATGCAAATGTAAATGTTGTCATCAAGTATCCATTTGTTGTCCATTTAGTCAAATATCATAGACTTCTTCTTAAGAGATAAGCAGTATGTACTTTCCCACAATATTCCCTTTGACATGAGACTTAGTGTCGTTGATTATTGTGAGATTTGGATCCCCTAGACACATTGTCTTGTTCCTGCATTAGAATCAAAAAATTTAAACAAATGGAACCACACAACTATAATTACATTCATGCTCAAAGATACATGTCCATTACCAATCCTTTGTCATAAAAATCTGATTCAAAATTACTAACATTTCACTCCAAGGTATGTGTTTCCTATGATTATTAATGATAATGATGTGAAGCGTTAATATAATCATCTTCAACCTTGTAAGAGGCAAGAGGAAATCCTTATGTAAATGATGGCAATTAAGACACTTTGGTAAGGAGCGAGCAATCTGAGATCACATCCTATATGGTTTGACTCCCCCATCATAAATGAAAGATATAATTAGAAATCATAAATGAATTAAATTAATAAAGCTTTATTTCTAATGAGCTAAAGTTTGTCATGATGGGAAAGTCCATAAAACTGATATTCTCAAGTTCCCAAGAGTGTTCTAAGTAGAGAGACGATATACTTCACTTCCTTGAGCTTACACATGTCATAGAACATGAAGAAAATGAAATGAAAGAGAAGAGTGTGTAGCTTATCTCTCTACTAGGTAGGTTTTTCATTCAAAAGAATGAGACATATAATCCATAAAACAAAATCAGCAAGCTCATGAGTAAGAGAGATCCAATAAAAGATGTTCCAACATGACCCAAACATGCTTATATTTCCAAGTTGTGAACCGACTAAGTTTTGGTTCAAGGAATGTTGAAGAGTGTGGGGCCCAATAGATTGATGAGTTATAACCCATGAGAAATTCATATATTGAAACTTATTATCACGGCTAAGATAAAAATAGATGTTGAAAACTTGAAATTTAAAACATAAGAAGTTGCATTGAGATTTAAGAATTGAGGTATTTACAACCCCTAAGAATTTGAATGGCTTCAACATGATGAGGTAAGTGATGTATTATTAATCCATGATAAAAAATCAGATCAGCCAGGAATGCAACCATAATGAGTGACCCAAAATCATGAAACCCAAGGGATGAAAAGATAGTCTTCAAGAAAAGAATAGGTCTGAAATCCCCCATTGAATTGGTAGTAGTAGGATTGATTCTTTAGAAAATCAATGAACTGGGGAATAAAATGATTGATTGAAATTTCTAAAAGAGATTCTAGAAAGCAAAATTTAAATAACAATGTTGTCCACAATGTCAGAACATGTTTCCGAACAGTGTGAAAGGATATCTCTTACTATTGAGTACGAGATGAAATTTGGATCCAGAAAATTGTAAGGAAAATGGAAAACTAATCCTTAAAAGACCAACTTAATAGATCATGAGATATGCACAACCAAAGTCCAGAAATTAAAACTAAAAATGATGAAAGCAAATAACTCAAAAGAAAAATCAGCCAAGCTTAATATGCTAAGAAAAAATTTATACAGGAAATCATGTTGGCTGAAAGTAACCAAAGAAAATAGTCAATGGGAAATAAAACCATTTGGATAACTTCAAACCAATGATGAGATAATCATCCAAAGAGATTACAAGGAGTTGGAGTGGCTTGGATTTTAGATGGGAAGAAATTAATCACTTTAAAATTTTGATTCACTATGTATGGAACAACAACATCAGCAGTCTAATTCGATCAAGTAAAGTCTTTAGAGTCATGTAGGTATTAATATGGAACAAATTTGAGTGGTCATTTTCACCCCAAGAGGAGATGAATAGTATTTTTGATTTAAAAGACCCATTTGTAAAATGACACAATGGATGAAGAAGAATTGACATGGTGAACATGCATAAAATCAGTGATATGAAAATTAGCCCAACACATAGGAAGTTTTGAGAATGAAAATAAGACAATTTTTCCCATATACAAAAACAAATCCAAAAATCCATTCAAGGAAAAAAATATAAGTGTGCAATCATTCTATTTCTTTCCACCGTTGTTGAGAATTCATGTATTGTTCAACCAATAGTAAATAAAAGAAAAGGAAAACATAAAACTAATTAAAAACTAGGACTCAAAGGTAACTTATGTAAAGTAAAGATACTATCATATTCTGCCGCACTCTTATTCTATGCTACAATGGCTGAAAAATGAGCTATGTAAAGTCATAATGCCAATGTATCCATCCATATAATCCCAAGCCTACAAACACATGTTGATGACAATATATTAGTAGCAGAACTTGGAGAAAAAGTAGAGTAAAAGTAGAAAAAATTAAAACATGAAAAACGTTATCCACTATATTAAATATGTGACAGTGATAATTCATGGGAAAACTATCCAAGTAAGATCCCTCCAACCATGCTTCAATTCTATCATAAAATCTACCATGACTAACATAGAATTGATGGAGGGAGTTCAATGGAAAGTAGCATATAGAATTAGGACCATGCATGGAATATGTGTGAGGTGTTCTAGGAGAGAGAATATTAGTGCTAATATACTCGTTAGTCCCCGAAGATAAGTCAAAAGAACGAGGGCCTGACATAACCATCGGTGTAGACCGAAGTGCTTCATTGTCTTGGAAATCCTCCCTGGACTCATACTTCAAGCAACCATCAACTTGAGATAAACTAGTGGGATCAAATGATATACATAGGCTAGAATTCACCAAGGTATAAGAGAAAACTTCAAGATATGGTGGAATCCATTAGCATAAACAATATCAATTAAAGCGATACTTGAACAAGAAGACTCTCTATTAATCAAGATTGAAGATGAAACAGAAGCATACATAGTCTAATATACATTTTCTACAACATTTCCTTCATCCTATAAAAAAGGTTGATAATTCATAATTGTATTAAGTTAATGGGAAGAGGCCTTATCCTCTGTATATTCCATATGTATATTACCACCATCAAGTACTTCAAAAGGGTTCATCCTCATTGACTTTATTTGAATAGGACAATGGGTGGCTTCCTGCAAAATCAAACCATTAAAGAGATGAGGATACAAATGATAATAAGTGGAAGAATTAAGGCAATTAAAAGCTTCTCTTGAACAAAACATATTTTCAACAAGTGACTCCTTGAATGGTATCTCCTCTTCCTCAAGCATATTACTGATTGATTGTGAATTGGTCGGTTCCACACTAGGATTGGTTTCACAATCAACACGTTCTTCCTCAACATGTTTTTCCTCTTCCAAGAAAAAAGTGGATTGTTGTGATAAAAGTGGTATGTCTTGTATGTTAATTTCTTCTCCTTGAGTGAAACTATCATTGTTATTGTCTTTCTCCTGCACAATATCAGAACCCGACGTATCTTTCAAAACATACTCATAGTTACAAGAGAGGATCAAATCACAAGAATTCTTAGAACAAGAAGGTTCAATATCTAATCCATCGGTAGTAGGAAAACATTATTTCTCTATGTCAGTTATACTAGGAGAATTTGTAACAACGAGGCAATTCAAATTAAGAGAGATTAATTCCAAATTATCTACAAGTGACGAAGGATTCATATTATGAGTGTCTATATTTTCTTCATTAACAAAATGATCAACATTGATGTCTTTCTCCATGTCTTCCTCTTCCATTCCTTATGATGGAAAATATGAGATAGGATAATGAGAACCTGACATAACCATCAGTGTAACCCAAAGTCTCCCATTATCAACCGAAAAACCATCCTCTCGGTCAACTACATAAACATATGAAATTGAATTTACAACACAAGAGGTATCTTTTTTCTCACAAGGAAAGAAAGGGGGGTTGGAGTGTGGTGCAAACTCCCCTTTCTCCTTGGGGCTGCACGACCTCCCAGTCAAGGATATTCAACTCTCAGAGCTGAATTAGCTGTTTGAAACCTTAATGGCCTCGCTTGTAAATAAACACATGCCTTTTCTGTCTCTCGATGCAAGTTTTGTAACACTCGCGATCTCTTCTTCTCACTACTAAACGATCACGACTCAGGCACTAGCTCCTCCTCTGTTAACTCCTTCCCACATGTGATCTCGGGCTATGTCCACACGACTTTGAGCGCGGTCGAAAGTGGTTTGGGATTAACCCACTTTTCTCCCCGCAATTCACTACCAATCATCATGCGCCCTTTTTGCAATATTGTGGTTTCAATTGCGGCCCGCTATCAAATTTTTAGCATCCAAGTACTTTTCATCCCCACAATCCTTTGTGATCATTGATCTCAAGATCTTGACGGTGATTCTGAACCTAACGGTTTAGATATGTCCTTTCCCAATTCTACGGATCATAACTAACCCTTCTAAATGAACGGCTGTGATTTATTATGTGATTCAGGCTTCAGGAGTTTCAAATCTCAACTCCTACTTTCTCCACAATGGCTATCTCCCGAAATAAAATATCTGTTGACATTTTTCCTCCTCAAATCGACAGTTATAATTTGCTTTGTACCTTCAGGGTTTGGAGATTTCAATTCTCAACTTCCCAGTGTATTATTATCCGAAGTTCACAATATGTCACCACGCGTCCCTCTAGATCTGACGGTCCATATTTTCTTTGGGTCTTCGGGTTTCAGCAATCTCAATTCTCAATCAAAACCCAATTGCAATTTACTCGAAGCTTACGATCTGTTGACGTGTATCCCTCCTTAAATCAACTATCCTTGTTTCCTTCAGCTCCTCTTGGATAGATCCTAACCCTTTATCTTGTCCAACTTTCGTAAATTATTCTTCTGAAGGATTTCTTCGACACTTAGTCAATTTCTGGTCCTGTGCACTCCTTGCAACTGACCTCTGCACTTTCTTATGAGAAAAACCTGAGTTATTTCTCCAAGTCAAAGACTTTGCATATGCACTCCTTGCGCTTAATATGCATACTCTGCATACAAAAGTTCCACGCTATCTCTTCTGAGCTTCGAGTCGAAAAATACTCTCTCACATGCACTCCTTGCATTCGGTATGCACTCCTTGCATAATTTACAAAAGAGAAAACACTTGAAACTTATTCAATTCTTCATAAATTCATTCCTTCACCATGAACATCATACATCCACAAAACACATAACAACAGTAAAACTGTAAAACAGTATCAACACTGTACAATTGGATAAATTTTCTCTGTTCTATTCATTTCAGAAATAAATACATGATTGCAACTTTTGTCTCTTACAAAACTACAATGAAAACTTGTCTAAGGACTCGGAGCTTCCTTGTTATTCTTCCTCCTATCTAAATTCTATCACACTCTACTCAAGCAGTTACCTACTCAGCTTAATTAATGCAACCTAATGACTAATACAGGCTAATATCCTACACCTGTAATATATTACAGTTGTGTAAGGATTTACAATGATCCGTTAGTTTAAAATGGTGGCCCAACTTTACATACATCTAATTAATTAACGATAGATTCAAAAAATCTCCACACCGCTACCAAGCTGGTTAAGAGTCAGTTTGGCTCTTTCAATGTGTTGATGTGTCGACTTCGCTTCAACGTTTTCTTTGTTTTGATTTGATAGCGATGCTCCTGCATCATACTCCTTTGGCCAAAATATTCATCGACTCATGTCCATGAGCTCTCGCACTGTCTTTCCATGCTTCAAAATATCAAGTTCATTTACCCAACTTGAATCTTCCACAGGGTGATCCTTCCACTTTACCAAATATTCAGGATGCATCTTTCTTTTGGTTTTCCTTCCAACTCTCTGTCCTAATATTTTCTCCATCTGAGGTTTTTATATTGTGGGCATCTGTTCTTCCCATTGAATCTCTTCCTGATCATCTAATTCTCCTGTGTCATCTCTGTTATAAAGATACAAAATCTGCAACGTTGAATATCGGTGATATTCCAACATTGTCTGACAACTCTATCTCATAAGCATTTGCTGCAAATTTCCTAAGGATCTTGCATGGTCCTATCTTCTTCATCTTCAACTTATTATATGTTCCTCGTGGAAACCTCTCCTTCCTCAAATGAGCTAAAACTTCATTTCCCACTTCAAATTGAACTTCCCTTCTTTTCTGATCAACTCCGTCCTTATACTTTTGATTACTATCCTGTATCTGCCTCCTAACTTGATCAGGAAGTCTTTGCATTTCTGTAGGAAAATATTCTTCTCCAGCACTCCTGAATTCATCTTGTTTCAACTCTCTCAATTTTGCAATCCCTCTTGGTTGTCTTCCATATACTATCTCAAGTGGACTTTTTCCGGTGCTTCTATTAACTAAATTGTTAAATGCAAATTCTTCCTATGCCAGAATCTGATCTCACTGACGACCTTGTTCAGTGACTAAGCTCCTTAACAAATTTCCCAGAATCTTGTTCACCACTTCAGTCTGTCCGTCTGTCTGAGGGTGATATGTTGAACTAAAATATAAATTAGTTCCCAGCCTCTTCCATAGAGTCCTCCAAAAGTGTCCTACAAACTTAGTGTCCCTATCTGAGACTATACTTCTGGGCAATCCATGTAATCTCACAATTTCTCTGAAAAACACATTGGCTATGTGTGTAGCATCATTTGTCTTCTGACATGGTATGAAATGTTCCATCTTAGAGAATCTATCGACCACAATGAATATGGAATCACTTCCCTTCTGGGTTCTAGGTAATCCCAATACAAAATTCATACTAATTGGGTCCTAAGGCCTTTCTGGAATAGGAAATGGCTGATACAAACCAGTATTTTGTCTCTTTCCTTTTGCATGTTGACAAATCTTACATCAATCTACAGATTTCTTCACATCTTCCCTCATACCTGGCCAATAATACAAACTACTTAGTTGTGCAAATGTTTTGTCATGATCGAAATGTTCGGCTACACCTCCACTATGTTTTTCTTTCAACAAATTATCTCTCATTGAGCATCTTGGTATACACAATTGGATTCCTTTAAATAAAAATCCATCCTGGATCAAATATTCTACCCATGAGTTGTTATCCCTCAACAAATGATTTTCATATGCTTCATAAGCCTCCTTAAAATTTGGATCTTCCTTATACATTTCCTTAAGGTGCTCAAACCCTAAGGTCTTCACTTGGAATTCTTGTACAACCAAATTCCTCCTGCTCAAAGCATATGCAACTTTATTAGCACTTCCAGAAATATGTTTAATGACAAAAGTAAAATTTTGCATGAATTCTACCCACTTAGCATGTCTCTGATTCAACTTCTCTTGCCTAGTAATAAATTGTAAAGCTTGATTATCACTATACAAGACAAACTCTTTTGGAATTAAATAATGTCTCCATTTCTTCAAAGCTTGAATCAATGCATAAAACTCCTTTTCATATGTAGAATATTTTTCCTTAGCGTCATTCAACTTTTCACTAAAATAAGCAACTGGCATATTATCTTGACTCAAAACTGCTCCAATGGCTATTCCACTTGCATCACATCTCACCTGATATGTTTTTCCAAAATCGGGTAAAACCAAGATTGGTTGTTATGTTATCTTCATTTTCAACACTTTGAAGCTTTTCTCAGCCTCCTCTGTCCAATTAAAAGACTTTTGTTTCTTATTAACAATATCCATCATGGGTGCACATATACCACTAAAATTTCTGATAAACTTTCTATAAAAAATTGCTAACCCATAGAAACTTCTGACCTCAAATATGCTCCTTGGTGATGGCCATTCTTTGATTGCTCTCACCTTTTCTGGATCCATCTTCAATTCATTCGAAGAGATCACAAAACCCAAATATATGAGTTATGTCTTCATAAAAGAACTTTTCTTCAAGTTTATTAACAACTTTTCTTGTTGCAATCTCCTCATCACTAATGTCAAGTGCTTTAAATTTCCTTCTTTTGTTTTGTTGAAAACTAATATATCATCCAAATATACAATGAAAAATTTACCTATGAACTCTTTCAGTACTTCATTCATCAACCTCATAAATGTGCTTGGATAATTTTTCAATCCAAATGGCATGACTAGCCATTCAAACAAACCTTCATTTATCTTGAATGATGTCTTCCATTCATCTCCCTCTCTCATTCTTATCTGATGATATCCACTCTTCAAGTCTATTTTTGAAAAATAGCTTGCTCCACTCAAACAATCCATCAAATCATCCATCCTAGGTAAAGGAAATCTATACTTGATGGTTATCTTGTTGATGGCTCTGGAATCTGTACACATTCTCCATCCCCCATCCTTCTTTGGACTCAATACAGTTGGCATTGCACATGGACTTAGACTTTCCATGACTAAACCTTTATCCAACAACTCCTGAACTTGATTCTTAAATTCTTCATTCTCTCGAGGTGTTAGCCTATACGCTGCTTTATTTGGTAAATTGGCTCCTTGAATCAACTCAATATGGTGGATAATACTCTTAATAGGTGGTAATGAGTGAGGCAACTCATCCACTACTATGTCAGCAAAATTCTCTAACAATTCTTGGATTTCTTCAAGTAAATCATTCATAGAAGTATTGCTAAGGATAACTCTTAGCTTCCTTACTACAATAAATTACACTTCTTGATCTTTCTTAATCTCCTTCAAGAGTTCCTTCCCACTGATGAGAAGTATTCTTGTACTAGATTCTTCCTTTTATTTCTTCTCTTTTATTGGCAGTAACATGCGAATTCTACCATTTTTCTCTAGAGTGTAATTATTTTTTCTCCCATCGTGAATGGAATTCCTATCAAACTGTCATGGTCTTCCCAACAAAATATGACAAACATCCATGGGAATTACATCACACAGAATCTCATCTTTATAGCCTCCTATTTTAAATTCAACTTTGCATTGTTGACTTACCATTACTTGATGTCCTTTCTACAACCACAATACTTTATATGGACTTGGGTGTGCAGTTGTCTCCAGCTCCAGCTTCTCCACCATTTATGTATATACTAAATTATCAGTGCTCCCACTGTCTATAATCGTTTTGAAAACTTTGTCCTTTGTTTTACAAGCAGTCTTGAACAACCTCGTTCGTTGAACCGAGCCTTATATTTCCTTATCTGGCTTTATAAGAACTTTCCTCATCGTAAGGTTATGTCCTCCTTATGCTTCTCCTACTTCCACATTCTTATGGGCTTCATAAATGTGTGATTCTCCTCCTTCTTCTTTCTTCCTCTCGAGGCATTCCCAAGACATGTGTCATGTCTTTCCACGGGCATAACATTTAACTCCACCTCCTCTACCTCTTCCTCTTCCTCGAGGAAAAGAGTTTCTCCCACCAAATGGTATTCTTTGGGAACTTCCTCCTCTTTCAAAGAGACCATATGATTTCTCACTCTCCTCCTTGGGTTTCGGTGCCTTATCATAGATAATCCCCTTACCTCTATTTGAGCCTCTACTTCTGTTTCGCTGACTCTAGTTTCTAGCCAACTTTTCTTCTACCTTTAGTGCAATCTGATAAGAATCTTCCATTGTCCTCATAGTCATCATGCTGATCTCATCCTGGATTTCATATCTCAAGCCATTTATATACCTGGAAAATTTTTCATCATCCTTCTCTTTTTGTCCAGTCCTAATATTTAGCCTATAGAATTATTTTCTATACTCTTTCACTGTCATACCCCTTTGTCTCAGGTTCTGCAACCTGAAAAAATTTACCTGGTAATCCTTAGGTATGAATTTAGACTTCAGTTTGACTACCATTCTATCTAAATTCTTTATCTTTTTTTTACCTTTGCTCCTCCTCTCTATCTGCAGTTCATCCCACCACAGTGTTGCAAGTCCCTTTAATCTGGTGACAACATGTCTCACCTTCCTTCCTTCATCTAAATCTTCATAGTCAAAATACTTGTCCATGGACCTTATCCAGTCTAATAGCTCTTCGGTATCCAAATTGCCTTCATACATTGGGACGTCCATCTTTGCTCTAGCTCCCAACTTCACAATAGCTTTCAATAAGCGTTCTTCAACCACATCTTCTTCTATAACTTCTTCAACCTCTACTTATTCGCTTTTTTCATCACTGACGTCTTCCACAGCAAGTTTTCTTCTTTGCATTTCTTCCATCGCTTCCAACCTTGCGTGAATATCTCTCATTTATCTTCCTACAACACAGTTTGATAGAGGTGGTTCTACGTGTACCCTTGGCGGAATAGCTTCAACTATTCCTGTACACTGAGTACAACTTCAATCTTGTCCAGGATCTGATACCACTTGGTGCAAACCCCCATTTCTCCTTGGGGCTGCACGACCTCCCGATCAAGGATATTCAATTCTCATAGTTGAATTAGCTCTCTGAAACCTTAATGGTCTCGCTTGTAAATAAACATAGGCCTTTTTTGTCTCTCGATGCAAGTTATGTAACACTCGTGATCTCTTCTTCTCACTACTGAATGATCACGACTCGGGCGCTAGCTCCTCCTTCGTTAACTCCTTCCTGCATGTGACCTCGGGCTATGTCCACACACGACTTCGGGCGCGGTCAATATTGGTTTGGGATCAACCCATTTTCTCCCCACAATTCACTACCAATCGCCACACGTCCTTTTTGCAATAACGTGGTTTCAATTGTGGCCCGCTATCAAATTTTTAACATTCAAATACTTTCCGTCCCTGCAATCCTTCGTGATCTTCGATCTCAAGATCTCGACGGTGCTTCTAAACCTGATGGTTCATATCTGTCCTTTTCCAATTCTACGGATCAGAACTAACCCTTCTAAATCAATGACTATGATTTATTCCGTGATTCGGGCTTTGAGAGTTTCAAAACTCAACTCCTTCTTTCTCCACAATGGCTATCTCCCAAAATAAAAGATCTGTTGACATTTTTCCTCCTCAAATTGACAGTTATAATTTACTTCGGACCTTCAGGGTTTGAAGATTTCAATTCTCAACTTCCCAAAGTATTATTATTTGAAATTCGCGATCTATCGCCACGCGTCCCTCTGGATCTGACAGTCCATATTTTCTTCGGGTCTTCGGGTTTTGGCAGTCTCAATTCTCAATCGAAACCCAATTGCAATTTACCTGGAGCTTACGATTTGTTGACGCGTATCCCTCCTTAAATCAACGGTCCTTGTTTCCTTCGACTCCTCTTAGATAGATATTAACCCTTTATCTTGTCCAACTTCCAAAAATTCTTCTTCTGAAGGATTTCTTTGACACTTAGTTGATTTCTGTTCCTGTGCACTCCTTGCAACTGACCTCTGCACTTTCTTATGAGAAAAACCTGAGTTATTTCTCCAAGTCAAAGACTTCGCATATGCACTCCTTGCACTTAATATGAATACTCTACATACAAAAGTTCCACACTATCTCTTCTAAGCTTCGAGTCGAAAAAGACTCTCTCACACACACTCCTTGCATTCGGTATGCACTCCTTGCATAACTTACAGAAGAGAAAACACTTGAAACTTATTCAATTCTTCATAAATTCATTCCTTCACCATGAACATCATACATCCACAAAACACATAACAACAGTAAAACTGTAAAACAATATCAACACTGTACAATTGGATAAATTTTCTCTGTTCTATTCATTTTAGAAATAAATACATGATTACAACTTTTGTCTCTTACAAAACTACAATGAAAACTTGTCTAAGGACCCAGAGCTTCCTCGCTCTTCTTCCTCATATCTAAATTCTATCACACTCTACTCAAGCGGTTACCTACTCATTTTAATTAATGCAACCTAATGACTAATACAAGATAATATCCTACACCTGTAATATATTATAGTCATGTAAGGATTTACAATGATCCGTCAGTTCAAAACGGTGGCCCGAATTTACATACATCTAATTAATTAACGAGAGATTCGAAAAATCTCCACACCTCTACCAAGTTGGTTAAGAGTCAGCTTGGCTCTTTCAATGCGTTGATGTGTCAACTTCGCTTCCACATCCACTTTGTTTTGATTTGATAGCAATGCTCCTGCATCAGAGTGGTGGGAGGATACATATACTTATTTCGAAGAAGAATTCATTCTCTGATCTATATCCCCCATAGTAAAGAAAGATGCAGACATATGGAGTCCAACTAAACCATTAGCATTTTTAACATTCTCATGTAATTCAAAATCATCATGTGAAGAAACATTAAAACATGATTTATATTCTTCATACATTGGCTCATATGTTTCATTAGTAAGAGAAACTAAACATGAAACCAAATCATTGGTAGACGGCCTATCATCCAAAGGAAATATATAGAAAATATGATTAAACATGATAACAAAATATTCAAGAGATTCATATTCACTCTTCCTAAGCTCAGATATCTCTACAAACAATCCATCATAATCATAATTATCAAAAGCATTCCAAAATTGACGCATAAAATTATCCCATATGTGAATAGAGGTAGTCAACAAGGTCTCACACTAGCTCTTGACTCGACCTGCAAAAGTGAGAGTAAACAAATTGCAAATGACACTTCCATTAGTAATATTGTGAGAACAGCAAAATCTATAGAATTTAAAATCATGTTCAGATACATCTATCTCACCTTCATTTTCAAATTTAAGTTGGGACAAGAAATGTAAAATATTTCTAGGAGGTTTGGGAGGTACAGTACTAGAAAAACATCTCCATAAAGGGATATGGGATGGAGCCATTAATAAGTTAAAACAATTAATAAAAATGACTCCACTTTCTCAACTTGTCATTTGTCCCTCCTTATAGCACCATTTTTGTTGACAGGTACAAATGGTTTTCCAAGCAGATAAGGAAGAATATCTAATGGCAAGTCCCAATTAGACCTACTCTCATTTGGTGTAGTGTTTCTAACTAGTATGTGATCCTGGTTTCCACAAATAATTAAAATAATAAAAAGGGGAAAGACAATGAATTGTCCCCCAAAGAATCATAATTAACTCTAAATCTAATCTAAACTGAAAGAAAACTAATTTAACCTAACTACTTCTAACCTATCCCATGAGAGAAAAATTAATAGTTGAGCATAATTTAAAGTGATATCTTACCAGCATAAATAGGTCGTATTATTCAAGAATATGTTAAAACAATGATATTTTAGATATCATCTCAAATAATTGAAGAAGAGACATGTAACAACATCCATGTACTCACTAGAAATCACAGCAACATAAGTATTCTAAATACTAATCATAGAAATTAGTTCATATGATAAACACCCAGAAAACATAAACAACAAATGCAAGTGTAGAGTAATCCCACAAACATCTGCAAACAATTGTGACTTCAAAAATGGATTATACTCTACATACATACAGAACTAATAGTATTCCCCATCTATACAATGGGAAAAATTATTGTTTCGCATATTTTGTCATTGATGTCAAAATGATCATGGATATGGTCAATTATAGTGCAACAACAAACACAGGAAGTCATGAAAGGATGAAACGAGAAGTGCACAAAAGGATCGAAGGACAAAAGTGTCAGTGGCACAGAATAAAATCTACAGGATGTTTTCAACTAGTGCAATGAATGGTGAAGTGGAGTGTGATGGAATCAACTATGATGGAATGTGTGGAAGTTATGCAGAAGAAAATCTGTAGGGCACCTTGAGCCAATGAGATGAATGGTGCAGAGTGTGACGATATGAAGCTCGTGTGAAAAATGATGGAGTGGAATGTGATGGAACAAGAAAAAGTTTGGTATTCATGTGAGCGAGTCACCAGGGAGCGCTAACAGTTTGGTGGGGCGACTGGGTGAGCGCACTGTAGGGCAAGTGCGACAGGATGAAAACTTGTGACTTGAGTCTTGGGCTCTTATTCTATCTACGCAGTAGATTCTCTGTAGAACATAATGTGAATGTTTATGTCATTCTTGAGGAGATCATTTGATAATACTAGGTTTTGGTGTTGGAGATGAGGTGGAGCTCATTCGTAGGAATATTTGGTCCATGTGATTTAGTCAAATAATGTCCCGCTGTAACTGGATAAAGAATTTTTCTTAATTTAGACAGAAGTATGTTCACACATAACTAATTAGACGTTGATCTGGTCAAGATATGTCCACAATATAATCGTCATGCATCCAAATACTTTATTTAGACAGAAGTGTAACTAAGAGGACTTTGATCTGGTCAGGATATGTCCACAATATAATTGGCATGCATCCACATACTTTATTTAGACAAAAGCGTAACTAACAAGGCTTTAATATGGTCAAGGTGTGTCCACAATATAATTGTTATGCATCCACGTATAGTTAGTATAACTCAAGAAAAAACATTATAAATAAAGATGTTCTATGTTCGATTGCAGTGCGGATGAGAAGAAAAGAAAAACGTTTTGTAATTGTTCAATGAAACTGAACTGGAGACATATCAGATTGTTTTCGAATTGAAGAAAAAGGTCTAGTACTGTAAGAATTTTTTTTTTTAATTGAATATAGGATGGTAGGGTGGTGCTAGGGTGAGTTGAAGCTCACTAAGGATTGGTGTTCTCATCACTTGTAACATCTTGGTTCCTGAGAGGATTGTTGTCCTCATTAGCTATAACAGGTTGGTGCTTGAGAGGATTGGTGTCATCATTTTATGTGACAGGTTGGTGCCTAAGAGGATTGGTGTCCCCATTATCTGCGACAGGTAGGTTCCTATCAAGATGAATAATTATAAATTGTAATTTGATTCTTTCAGAAGAACATAAAGAAAGATTTTTTGTGGTTTTCTCCCTCATTGGGTTTCCACATAAAAATCCCAGTGTAATGTGTTTTATGTGTTGTGTTTTGATTTCTACATGTATTAGTGATTAAGTAAGCACTTCTAAATAACTTAAAATTGTTGAAAGGAAATAAAATTGAGAAATATGATACAATATTGATTCACCCCCACCCCTCTCAGTATTGTTGTAAGTTATAACAATTGGTATCAAAGTGGGTTTCCTTCAGTAACATCCTAATATTTGGAAGGAAGATCTCACAAAAGGTATGGCAATTCAAGATTCTTTTTCTTATTCAACCAGACCTCCTCTATTTAATGGAACATTTTTTTCATTTTGGAAAATTAGAATGAAGACCTACTTAATGTCTCTTTGTATGGAAGTCTGGTAGATTGTGGTACATGGTTATAAAATCCCAGCAACTCTTCCTACTAATGAAGCAAGTAAGAAATCTTATTACAGTGATGCAAGAGCTATGAATGTTATCCAAGGTGGACATGTAGAAACAAAATTTGTTAAATTAATGCAGTTGGAATCCGCAAAGAAAATATGGGATAAAATGGTAAACATTTATGAAGGAGACGAGAAATTAAAGTTGGCCAAACTTCAAGCTCACATAATGCAATTTGAAATCCTAAGAATGAGTGAAGATGAAAATATTGTAGATTTCTTTCTCATAGTAGATGAGATTGTAAACACTATGAAAGGGCTAGGTGAGAATATTGAAGAAGCTAAAGTGTACTAAGATCTCTTCCCTCAAGACTTGATGCAAAGGTTTTTGTTATAGAATAAATGCATGAACTAGATAAATTGGCTATGGATGGGCTCAATGGAATTATAACTGCTTATGAGATTAGGACTATGAAAGAACAACCAGATCTAAAGGACGCAGTCTTCAATGCATCAGTCAAATCATCAACATCTCAAGATCATAATTAATCAGAACACTTCTCAGATGAACAAGAAGCTAAATTTGTACGGAAGTTGAAGAGGGGCTCCAGAAATTATAAAGGTGTGTTACCATTCAAATGCTTTCATCATGGTAAAGTTGGTCATTTTGCATCTAAATGTCCCTTCAAAGAAAACAACACCAATGAAAAAGAAAGAAAAGGAAAGGATAAACCTAGGGAGTTTAAAAAGAAAAAGTATTTTAAAAGGAATGTTTTTTATTCAAAAGAGGATAGGAGCAACTCTTCATACATTGAAGAAGAAGAATATGAGCCAGATATAATTGAAGATGAAAAAATTCTCATGTCTTTGGAGCAACACAAATCTAATCAAAAAAAATCAGACATAGAAGAGTGTGAAGTTGTAGTATACATGGAAAGATAACTCATTAGTGTTTTGGGGGAAATATCTGGACTCAAGTAAAAAGAACAGACTAAGAAAATAACAGGTACATGTCTACAAAGAAAATGACAATGAGATTAGTGAAGAAAAAGTCATCTTAAAAATTAAGCTAGAAGAGGATAAAAGAAGGGAAGAAATATTGATGAATCAGATAAAAGAAAAAGATAGAATATGTGACAAACTAGAAGCATAAATCGTTGCCTTAAGAAAGGATCTAGAGAAATCCAAGACTTAAATGAAATTCATAAAATTATTTGAAACTCTAGATAGCATTCTCAACAATCAGAGATCACCAGATGACAAGACATAGCTAGAATATAAGGAAAGTCTAAAAATTATCAAAGGTGAATCAAGTACCAACATGTCAACTAGTGAGAAGCCTACTAGTTATGTAAATGCTCTCAAGGGAAACAATAGTTAGCCTAAGAAATCAAAAGATGAAAAGAAGAAGTAGTCGGAACTGGATCAGCCCAACTATGCAAACAAATATGAAGCAAGGAAGCAACATGTGTCTGAATCTTATCAAGTTGGAAGACAAAGACCAATTTCTACAAGTACGTTTTTTCAAAGGAATCCAAATTTTTTCTATGGATATTGTTTATCTTGTGAAAACTTTGGACATAAGGTTTTGAGTTGTAGGACTTTTAGACATGAGAGAAATGTAGGAATTGGATTCAATAAACCTCAAATGTATATGTTTCTAAATTCCTTCAATAATTCCTTATCCCCTCTTCTAAATGACCTCGAGTGCCACATATGCAATAATTTTGGACACAGGGAAAGTGAATGCAGAAGAAAGATGCTTCGTATTTATAAAAGAGACATACAAGAAGATTTTACCAAGGTTTGGAGGAAGAAAAATAAAAAAAAAAGAAAATTGTGGATTGGCTCTATATGCCAAAAATAAATAAAATCAATGGTATATTGAAAATGGTTGCTCCAAGCACATGACACGACACAAGAGTAATTTTGAATTCCAAGCTGAAGAAAAAGGTGGTAATGTTACTTTTGGAAATAATGCTCCAGCTAGAATTAGAGGAAAAGGAATTGTTGTGCTAGATGAAGATAAGAAGGGAAAGACCAAAGCACAGAATGTACGTTGTATGCAGATGGTCTAAAACATAACTTGTTGAATGTAAGCAAATGTGTGACCAAGTGTAATACCCCTCGGTCGAACCCAATTGTAAATGTAATATAAATGTACTTAAGCTGGTGAGTTGTTTAGACATCATTTGGTAATGCACGTCATGTGGCATAGTGCGTGCATGAACTGAGCAGTAAAATGATGTAGTATGCACATTCCTGGATACCGCGCGTAGTAACTAAGGTGCGCGCAGTATGGAGGAAAACGAGCCTCGTGTATATGATATGTGTTATAGGATGGTGAGCCGGTTATTATAAGCTGGGATGCTTATGTTTTGGTGTTAGGCCGGAACGCCTAGATGTCAAAGGCCAATGTGCCTACTTTGTACATGACTCGTGATTAATATAAAATACATAGTTGCACGCAAACCGACCACGATAAAAGATATGGGGGACTGAACTTCACCAGTTAGGGAAAGAGAGGGCCAAAAGTCAAGGGAATATTATATTAATATTTCCTAAATCATAAAGTTGGGATAATTATTTTATCCTAAGTTTTAAATTTGGGGACAAGTGGACCAAAGTAACTTCCGATATGACAAGTGTCAAGTTGGGGACATGCATTCATATCGTGGGGAACTTAGCTCATTTGGTCACTTTTCACGGGATTTTCTTACCAGCAGCTTGACCATCATTCTCACCATCACTTTCATGAGGAGTTTCACAATGATTCTTTTCCACACTCACTTATCCAGTCAATGATTCCATGACCATTTTCACTCATGCATTTCTATTATCCTTGAGACATCCACTTCACCATTTCTGAGCCTGCTCCCATAAACATTTTCGATTGGTGTACCTGGTTAGCTTGGAGCGGGATTGAAGAAGCGGGTTGTCAGAGCCATGAGCAATTCTTCGAGTGTGAGAATTGTTGGGGATTGATTCCTGAAGGTGCTAAATTGCAGCTACAACACTCTGAGACTTTCGGTCCGGCCTGTTGCTGAAGCCCTAGAAAGGAAGTGGGGCAACCGAGGGACTTTTGAGCAGAGAAGGGGCACACTTCCTTGGGTGGGACAGGCATGTGGGGAATGAGAGGTTGTAGGCTGTTAGTTGAGTGAGCACTTGAGACAGAGTCTTTCATATTGTCCATGAGCCTTAGCCTGGTTAGGAACCCTTTACCCTAGGTGGAGTTCAGTCCCAGCTTGGGGGTGACTCACTGTTGAGAGTGATGAACAGTGTATTCTAAGGTTGGGAGGTTCGTGGATGGTATGTACGCAGTTGATGACAATATTTCTAATATAAGTACCAATCGTATGATAAAATAATATGTTGCTTTGTTAATTACATGCCTAGGTTACGGTTTATCATATATGTGATTATAATTGTCTGTATGTTTATGGGTAATTCCCTGTATATGCTGCATATCTATGGTTACTGTTATTTCAGTATAAAGTCATAGATTAAAGAATGTAATGGTTTTTTTATGTTTATATGTAAAGCTTTCGCAAGAGTGTTGTATGTATATGTTTTAGTTGCATACATTTTAAAGAGTAAATTTATGTGGTATAGCTCAGTTGACTACTGGGTATGTTACCGTATGTTTCGCAGTAAGGAAACGAAACCGTCCCCTAGAGTAGCATGGTCCAGCCTCTATAAGCTGGGGATGTTACCGACTGGTGTTAGAGCATGAGAGGTTTCTCTGGAGTGGCGTTCCCCAACCTGCGGGTGGCCGGGGGAACGTTACAAATTGGTATCAGAGCTTCAGTTCAACACTGAGCTTGGATGGGCCAGAGGGGTTCAGTTGAAGTGAATATTTACAGAAGAGTAACTTCGAAGTGACCAAAATTTGAGTCACGTAGTGTCCATGGAAAATGTTGGCGTGTTGGCGCGCGTGGTAAATTTTGGCACCGTGTGGGAAAACGTTGGCTTGCCAATGTGCGTAGTTAATTGTGGCGTCGTGCGGAATATTATTATGTGTGGATACACGCATCGAATTTAGCCTTGCACGGTGAGCACACACATAGTAATGTGCACATGGGGTGTGCAAGTATTGCTTAACACAGAGGAGTCTTGTTGGGATGCACATAAGTATGAGTGTAAGTTGTCTCGTGACAGTGTGTTCAATGGTCCGTGCAGATAATTGTGTGCGATAGAATATGTTTAACTTTGACATGGTGCAATGCATAGGGCGAAATGCATGTAGAATATTGGTGCGAGTTACCAAAACTGTGCGCAATGGATATTTGCACACAATGAAAAAAGTAGTGCACGCAAGTTGTCGGCGCGACGAAGAAGAAATGTACAGTAGATATAGGTGCACGGGAAAGCGTTTTACCTTGTGATATTGCTATGCACAATAAATATAAATGAACAAGTCGAAGTTTAGTGCACGCGAAGTCACTTGGAAGGCAATGAGTCTGAGTTTAATTTGCATAATAATAGAAGAAAAAGAAACACACAATCGCATCGAAGCATTAATTAAAAAGAATTTGGATTTTATTTCCTCTGATTCAAACAAATGAAAATGAAATATAAGCTTACAAGAAAAACTTATTAAAAAGAAAACAAGATTCATAATACCACCAGATAGAATTTTGTAATAAAACAGTCTAAAATCCATTTTTGTATTTATATAATCGTATTAATCACAAAATTACAAAAGGGGGATTACAGCAATTAGCCTGTTGTAAAAAGGGTCGTTTAAGAACAAGACTATCATCTCTGGTACTCCTTATCTCTGCTACCATCTGTTCAAAAATTCGTTGAAATATGCTTAATCTTAGTTGAATACTCACTTCATCTTAGCGATCTCCTCCTTTAAAGAATATAACCAGACCGGTTGATTCTCTCTGACACTTTCGGCCGCCTCAGCCGTGGATTCCTCCTTCTTCTGTCGCTTGCTCCTTTTCTTCTTAGCGGTTGGTCTGTTGATGAATAAATCCTTAATAGTGGGATTCAGCTTGACTTCCAACCGTGAGTCTATAACCAGCTCTGTGTGGAACTTAGTTGCTAGAATGTGCGCAAGGACCCTTTCCTCCTTATTCATAGGAAAGTCTAGCATGTTGCCCAAATAACCAATCTCACTCAATTTAGCCTTGTCCATGTGTATCAGGTTGTGGATACTAACATGATTTTACAGAGAGCATAAATTCGAGCGGTTTGGAGATTACTTCGGTTATGGATATGCAGATACCTTCATACTTCAGGATTAGTAATTATAGAATTTCATTTATGAAGCGCAGACGGATTGCGTACAAGAGAGTTGGGTTGCCATGCTCGGCATATCCATTTCGAATGATTAAGATTTTGATTTCATTACATGGTGGTGTTCAGCTGATGTCACATGGCTGTGAAGTATCGAATGAGTGAAGCAGGGTGATCTGACTAGCCGTCGCCCACTCCACGAGTGGTGGATCTGACATTTTGAGACACATGATACCACGTCTTGGCCAAAGTGGTTTCAGAAAACCACCTTCTTGCACAAGTGTATATCTGAAGGCATTGCACGTCTGTGTTTTCGAGACTTGGGTCTTATCTAGAATTGTCATGGTGATAACACTAGGAAATTGGGAGAGATAATTCTGATGTGTATGATGAACCAAAATGGTTCATATTCTCATGAATTGTTGAATTGTTAGCCTAATAAGTTTTGATGGTTGCACGTTTTGCAGAATTAACAAAAACTAGATCAGTTCAGACCAGTGCAAAGTCCATAAGAATGGAAGAAGCACAGGGGAATTACAATCAGCAAGATGAGAACAGAAGGGTGGATGTCCATTTGGGCATTGAAGGAACGAACTCCAATGGACATGGAGAAGAAAGGAATGAAAATATAAATATGGATGAGACCATTAAGAATTTGCAGAAGGATGTCCAAAGACATAAAGCTGATAATGAAAGGCTTATAAAAGCCAAAGAGTAGTAGGATGACTTCAACATGAAGTTATTGGAGGGCTTGAACATAATAGAAAAGAAAATGGTTAAGGAGAGTGGCTGAAGTAAATCTGGGAGTCACAAGCCTTCAGAGGAGAAAAGAAAAGAAAAAAGTGCTAGTAGACATCACCATCATTCCCAAAGGAATTCCAATAAGAGAGCAGGAAACAACTTAAGTCTATCTCCTGTCAGAAGGTATAAGAGATCTGGGGTGGATGAGCTGCGAGGAGAAATGAACAAAATCAAACCTCCTACATTTGATGGTGAGAACAAGAAGGATGAAGATGCATAAACATGGTTGTTGGGCATGAGAAAGTATTTTCAATTGTATAATTATTCTTCTCATGCAGAAGGTAGAATCGCTATCTATCAACTCAAATGAAAGACCTCCATGTGGTGGGGTCAACTTGTGTAGGTGCAGCACATTGTAGAGAAAAGTGTTACTTGGAGGGAATTCAAGAAGTATTTTGAGAAGAAGTACTTGACTAAGAGATACTATGACAAGAAAATGAAAGAGTTCTTTGAACTCAAGCTTGGAAGTATGACCATAGATGAATATGATAGAAGGTTTATGGAACTACTGAAGTATGTCTCTTTCACTAAGGATGAGACAGACAAAATTCAAGGGTATTTAAGTGGATTTCCATCGTTTGTCAGTGACAAAATACAGTATGATGATCCCAAGACATTAGAAGAGACCATAAGGCGAGCTAAATGCCTATATGATTAGCAAAAAGAAAGGCCAGATATCCAAAAGCCTTGGGAAGACAATAAGAAATTCAAGATGGATCAGAGGAAGAAGGGATCTAGGCCACCATTCTTCAGAAATAATACACAAGGATAGAAAACACCTAAAGAAGCCAGAACGATTTAAATAGGGAGTCAAGGGCCA
>JASDQU010949463.1:57094-70471 GCA_032191745.1 Picea mariana | reverse complement strand
TATTATATCTCTGCTCTCATTTCGTGCCGAAAATAATTCGGATCAGTTGATGAAAAATAATATGAGCTCTTTGAAAAAACTGATGGCTTGGTACCTAGTCTTTCCCTTCCACCTTTTCATTTTTCTATCGGTTGGGCTCATCCTCTAGTGGAGTCTTTTGATTGTGGAGTCACTAGGTGAATGGCTTGCAGTCACAATTTGTGTCTAACCCCTGTTCACCATGAAGAGCTAGAACTGATTGATTTTATTCTCCCAGAGAATATTTATTCATTACTCCATCCTCAACAACGACACCATAATATGTTGGTCCTAAGTCCTTCACTTGACTACTAAAGGGAAGACCTAGGCCAACTCAAGTTTTGGAATGATTGGGTTTTTTATGAATTGAGTTTATTGGTCAACTGATAAATGGGTTTTCAAGGGTGGATGTTTAGTTGGGATATATAACACTATCACTGCAAGGATTCCCTTAGCTAGTGGCACGCATTATGACGAGCAATCACAGATATGAAGAGATAAACAAAAAAAATACAAACAATCATACAATTAGTTACGTGATGTATGAAATTTCAGACTTGAAGTAATTTCCAAATCTAAAACATGTACTTAGATACAAATCCTCCAAACATGTTGCATTACAACAAAATTTGTACTAAAGCAATAGTTGAAGTCATGTTGCATGACAATAAAATGTTCATTAAAACAATAGTTGAAAGGAAAAGAAACAACACATTGCATACATTTCCAATTTGCATCTAAATAAGATAAGATGATATATGAGATTTGAAAATGAAAACACAATCTGTCACCAAAAGTTATATTCACCAAGTGGGAAAATTAAATAGGTTTTTCTTCAAGGTCTATCCACAATGCTTATGCTTGATCCCCAAAAACTGAACCCTATTACATTAAAAAATCTATCTATTTATCCCTTTTCCCCAAGAGAGTTCAACCACCTGTCTCAGCTCTAAACTTTTAGTTTATCTTTACATCACAATCAGACTCTCTGGGTACAACTTCACTTGTTATCGATTAATTACAAACTGTAAAAATTTGTTTGAACTAAGTGTAAGTGTCAGTTCATAATGTTCTTCTTAATTTGACCTCTAAAAGCATTGTTTTTATCAAAAGATAACTACTTATTACAAGTGGCAACAATGCCTCTAACTAGACCTAAACAAAATCATATTAATGCAACTAGAGCTGATTTTATGATAGATGAAGTAGAATAGGCTTATAGAAATAAGTATTCCCAAGTTTTTTATGGCTTTAAGCTTTGCATGGATTCCCACCTACACCAAAAACTAGAGACCAAACTTGAACACTAAAACAAAACTCACCCAGAATTTGGTGAATTTATGGGGAAAATGGCCTCAACAATCTCTTTGATTCTTGCAAATCATGACACATGTGTAAAAACATAGATATTTTTTTTGAATGGGACCATTCCCAACAAAAACCATTTATTTTTTTCAAAAATTCATTTCCAGCTATTCGAAAGGTGCGCCCAAAGACAATACCTAAAACAGGGAAAACAAAATTTGGCGAATTTATGGGAAACATGGCCTCAAATATCTCATTGATTCTCCCAAACTATGATACATGTGTAAAAATTAAGAGAGGTTTTTGTTAATGGGATAGTTACCAAAAATCACCTCTTTCAGTTTTCAAAAATTCATCTCCATTTGTTCGAAAAGTGCGTCGAAAGACAATGACTACAACAAGGAAAAAACAAAGCATTTTAACAAATATATGATAGCACCTTAGCAATCCTTTCTTTGAATGTGCTCTATCTCTATTTAATCATGAAATGATATCTCTAACTGTTATTTTATCTACATATAAATCTAGAATCGACCCTTGATTGACCCTTATGAATCTTGAGTTGCTGGATTGTTTCTGGTCAATGTTTATCTAAAATTATGCCCAGAAAAGAGGATCGATTCTGCAAAAATATTGAGATATGGAAGTGAATATGGTCCTTTTTTTATTTTTGGAATACTCCATCTTCAAATATTCAATTGATAGCACACTTTTCTTTATGGAAATGTCATGACAATTCAAGTTATGTTGTTGATTATGTTCTGGTTACACAACACTGATATAAACTTCACTTTGGTTATGTATTAGTGTGGGGAATAAATCATTTGGTTGCGACTATAAAATTATCCATTATGTGGATGGTTATATCCCTGATTTGTGTATGGTATCCATTGAAGGAACATATGAAATCGAACCATTCACCTCAAACAAAAATATCTTTGATTTCTGGCATAGCCTCAAATAGTTCAAGCCATGTTGGCTCTGTTTGGTTTAATTTCCATCGCTCTCATGGAGACACCATAATGTTCTTTCTACACCTACTGGAAGTGATGGTTGTATGTATGTGATGCTTCATATTTCCTTATCACCTGCCAGAATTATAATCCACGACCTTGCAATGATACAAAATCATAGTGCACACATGTAAGATCTTCAACAAGAATTTGGCAATGAAGGTTTAATTGGGGAAAGTATGCACAATATCAAGTGCATCAAGAGATACAGACACATGTAGGGTGCCATCACACATAAATTCAAACTTTCAAATCTTATCTGATTCTTAAAAACCATGAAACAACGTGTTTTCTATTGTTTGCAAGAATAGGGCTATTCTTGCAATCAACATCTTTTTGCATTAAATACCTAACTTGACCAATTTGTAACCCAAAAATGACATAACCATGGTGACATGTTGTATTTAATTCAAATCATGAAAAGTATTAACCTTATAAAAAACTAGGAAAAGGTGAAAAACACATAGGAAGATAAAAAACAAAATAAAATGACCCAACACACCTTTAAAGAAAAACTATGTAAAAAATTGGGTTGATAGATGGATGTGCTGATGGAGGAATAGAAGGCAGAGGTGCATACCTAGGATTTAAAACCATCTATAATCCTATATTCTTCTACTTCCATGAGTTGAGCCAATATTTCCTGTACTACGCCTCTTTCTATCATGTTTGTAATGGCTTCAATGCACAGACTTGGTACCAAATACTCCAAAGGAACTATTGTTTCATGTCGATACACTGGTCTAAAATGTGTCTTCCCTATTAGATTCTTGCATGTAGTTCTATATGCCCATAACACTACTGGTATCTTCAAATCCCAATCATCCTTGTTTACATTGTAAATCTTAGTTTAGGAATTATCCAATATCTTATTAAATGCTTCCACTATTCCATTATGTTGAGGATGGTATGGAGTGCTCTTTTGATGGTGTATCTCAAATTCTTCGGTCATTGTCTAGATGGAACTATTGATAAAATGAGTCCCCTCATCACTCATTAGAATTCTAGGGCATCCAAATCTTGTGATTACATGCTCAAACAAGAAGTGCGTTGCAATATTTCAGTGTTGTTGCTTCAACCCATCTAGTTAAATATTATGTCACTATAATTATATGCCTTTCTCCTGATCTTCTAGATGGTGGATTATGTTTGGGCTAACCTGAGTTCTACTTTAGGTTTCCAACAAAACCCTTCAAACCATCGACCCTTCTGGAGACCAAAATGAAACACTACGCATAGAGTGCACAATGAAGTCTCACCCGAGATGGCTTATGGGTGACTACAAGACCCATATGTCTACAATCATGGAAGGGATGGTGTTCATGGGGGTTTTAGACATTCTTCCTACCTCAAATATAACATATCTACCATTCTACAATCATATTCATTCGTTAACATTCATTATGAGGTAAATATCATAATTATTCTAGTGTGCGCCGCATTTTAATACTACTAGATTCATTCATTCATTCATCCTAAACAATTACAACACATAAAAGAGACATTCCACACAAGAACACAATGTTTTTATTGTGGTTCACCCCCCTAGGCTATGCCCACAAAGATCTAACATTATCTGATTCTTTATTCATCTTCATCAATTCATTGCACTGCATGCATTACATCTAATATGATAAGATAAGTTTGGTGAGGCTAACCATTGTCGGACCAAGCTCCACAACTTACGACCCAAACCCTAGTTACACTCCATAACTCTAAGTCCAAATTGATTCTACATTAGTGTTAAAATTTTTGTATGCTCATTTAACCATATACAATGTCACATCATTGTCACCTAACCATAGGAATTCACTATGCCACCCACGAGCACACTAACCTTTTCTTAGATAGAATGATTTCATCAAGTCCAGACTAGAACCAACAAATAAACCCTAAACACAATATTGTTGCAGTAGAAACACAATAACCATACAAAAATAATGTAACTTACACCAAGATAATCACAAGAGAGATACCAAAAAGACTGATACAATATTCATCCAGACTTGCGCCCTCTCCAGCTGCAACTGCAACTCTCCAAAATTGTGCCCTAATTTCCACTACAGTTCCTCCTTACACTTTCACACTGGCTAAGTGAGTGTGTGCAAATGAGCTAAGGTGTCACCTTATTTATACTTAATCTGGCAGTAAACTTTCCCCACAAGGCCGACTTGTCCTTTTTGGAAAGTATAATTTACTTTGACTTTTTCTAGCAAGGTCGACTTCTCTTGCTGGGTTTCTTATTTATTTATTATTACTCTCCCTAGGTTGACTTCTCTTCTATGGTTTCCACACATATTTTTAATGGTTCTCTTACTTATGGAATATTCTAATCTAAGTTCAAAGGTTACACTTGGTGGTTAACACCTCCCGTTTCTACCAAAACATCAATACTCCTTCTTAGATATGGAGGTATTAAATAAGATGTTCTTCATGTAGTGGTATAAAACTCATCCATCCATCTCACATAGCATGAGAAAGACTCACATAGCCTTGTAGACCAGTATACAGGTAGCATCGCCATAGCCACATAGGCTATCTCATGATCAAACAGATCATGTCTCAAGTAGCATGGCCACATGGCCATCTCATGATCAAATAGATCATGTAACAAGTAGCATAGCCACATAGGCTATCTCATGATCAAACAATTCATGTAACAAGTATCATAACCATACAGGCTATCTCACGATCAAACAGATCATGTCACAAGTATCACCATCATAGTTTCACAGGCTATGGAATATGCAGTTGAGCCAGTTTACACAGAATTGCACTACTACCCAATCCAAGCAGAGTTTGGGAAACTGCAACTCACCAGATCACACAAAATCTGACATCTAGTTCATAAAGAGTTAGTAACTCACCATCTCACACAGAATCTGACATCTAGTTCATAAAGAACTAGTAACCTCTGGTTGGCACACCAGGAAATCGGTTCACAGTGACCAAACATCTAATCATNTCCAACCATACAGGTTGTCCCACTAGCTTAAAACATTGGGTAAATAACCATTCCTGAAGGCATGGCATCTTCTGACCTTGTACGAGGTCATGATGACTGGTGCCACAGTCAGTAAAATGTGTACTAGGATAATTCACTAGAGTAGCAATCTATGTACTAGATTTTTTCACTAAAGTAGTAGTAACTTGGCGTACCAAAATTTTTCACTAGAGTATCCCTCTGCATATCAAACTTTTTCACTAGAGTAGCCCTTTGCATACCATACTTTTTCACTAGAGTAGCAGTAACTCGACATACCATAATTTTTCACTAGAGTAGCCCTCTGTGTACCATAATTTTTCACTGGAGTAGCCCTCTGTGTACCATAATTTTTCACTGGAGTAGTAGTAACTTGGTGCACCAGACTATTTCATTGGAATAAAAGTACACATCACCCTAACTGATGCAATAGTCAGTGCTTGATCATGAACCACCTACTGTCCACTCGATTCACATCTACAATCCATCACACTTCCGCAACACTTCCCTCTACCTGGGAGAACAGCACTTCCTGCTACATGGCAGACACTTCCCGCTATCTGGGGAACATAACACTTCCCATTGTTTGGGGAAGTCCTCTTGGACCACTCCAAGCTTGTCCCTGAAGTACTCACACTTCACCCTTGACAGAGGCTTGGTCAACACAACTGCTATCTACTCATCTTTAGTGACATACTGAAACTTCATTGTTCCCTTCTGCAACATATCTCTAATATAATGGTACATGATCTCGGTATGCTTGAAAAACAATGGGTTCTCTATAAACTCCACACAACTCTGGTTTTCACACCAGATACAAGTCACCTCTAACTCGAGGTCAAAACAATCCTTTAAGTAGCTTCCGAAGCCACACTACTTTGTTGCTAGTTGAACACTCTGCTATGTACTCTGCCTCATCTGTACTAAACACCATACTCATCTGCTTCCTTCTGAACCATGAGATCATAGCTGCTCCCAAACTGAAGCAACATCAAGATGTACTCTTCCAGTCTACAACACTATCGACCCAATCTAAATCAGAAAATCCTTGTAGGCTTATCTCATGATCTAAAGCATATCTGAGTCCTTAATCAATTGTAACCTTCAAGCACCTCATCACATGTTTTGTTGTAATCAAGTGAACACCTCTTGACTCAACCATATACTGACTCAATGTGTTCACCACAAAACATATATCTGGTATCATGTTTGTTAAGTACATCAACAAACCAATTATATGTCTACACATGGTGGCATCCACCATCTATGAATATGTATCGCTCAACAACTTTAGATTTGTCACCATGGGTGTAGGCATTGCTTTACAATTCATCATTCTGAATCTCTTCAGAATCTCTACAACATATTTTCCTTGGCATAGGAAAATATCATCTAGTTTCTACCACACCTCTAGACCCAAGAAATAATTCATCATACCCAGGTATTTCATCTCAAAATCTGATGCAAGCATTCTCTTTCACTCAACGATGAGCTTCTCATCTCTTGTTAGAAATATGTCATCCAAATATAACTGTAATATCATTGGACCACCGTTCACAACCTTGTAGTATAGGTTGGAATATGATTGACTATTGGTCAATCCCAAGCTCATCAAGAAACTGTATAATCTGGCATATCATGCCTTGGGTGCCTGCTTAGGTCCATACAAATCCTTCTTCAATCTACATACATAAGACTCCTTCTCATGTATCTTGTGGTTTCTCTATGTACACTTATTCCGACTTCTGGAGAAAGTGTCTTGTCATAATATTCTCCCTCTTGCTGGGAGAATCCTATGGACACAAATCAGGCTTTGTACATCTCTATGATGTTATCTACAACATGCTTGATCTTGTAGATCAACTTGGAAGTCACCATTGATTCTCTTCTGGTCTCAAAACCAAGGAAAAGGTCCATATCCCAATCCTTCTAATTGGCTTCCTCCTCTATCACTGTAGCAAAGTTTACTAAAGCAAGGGATTCCTCCTAGGAGATATCACATCTCCTAGAAGTCTTTGAAGCTAAGATCTATCCTCCTCAACTCATGGCACATGTCTATCAATATTGGAAGATGTATTTCTCTCCCATCTGAATATGAGGAGGAATACTTTCTGAATGAAAGTCTCTAAGACATTGACTCTCCCTGAGATCAAGCTCACTATGATTCTATATAATATTTGGAGCCATCTTCTCCGTCAATATGTGATCAAGCTCACTATGATTATATATAATATTTGGAGTGATCAACTGTACTAGAGGGATTTGTCCGTTCATCTTTGGAGCCTTTTGCTCCTTACAATCAATTTCCATATGAGATATTGTGTATCTCACATAAGTACCCTTATTTCCATAAGGTTTTAACTTCATCTTCTTGGGTACATGGATGTATACAGTCATGTATACAACTTCTTATCTCTATACTCTACTCCATTTCTCAAACTAGAGACCATCTAATATGTTTTCTCCTGCAAGTGTCACCATGGCTTCCCTCAAACTTATCACATGTGACCTACCTGGAACAAAACCAACAACGAGGGAAAAGAATATAAAAGAATAATACTCTTATAATATTAGTAAAAACAATAGCGAGAACAATCGTCACAATAGATCCTTCTCATAGATATCACTTTTGAACTTCCTGGAACAAGAGCCAAAATAATAATGCAATAATAAGAAACATGAACAACACTCTTCTAGTGTTATGACCAATCATTCCTCTATGATAACCTTCCTAGAACAAGAAAACAAGAAAAACAATATTTCCATGGTAACCTCCATGGAATTTACAAGATAGCCTTCCCGAGACAAGAGAAACAAGAGAAAACACATTTTCCAATCCAATAGAATTTTCATAAGAGCATATTTGTGTTAGCAAGAATAAAAGACAATTTCATGGTAATCAATATATCATTACCAAGGTGACCTTCCTAAAAGAAAAACAAGAAGTATCTCCTAGAGGAGATGTTAGTTCATCTTGCAAACAGGTACAATAAGAATTTATATCAATAGTACTTCAAATGCTACCAAGTATTCATTGTATCTAGCAATAATAGAACCTTTCAAGGAATGTTGTCACAACTATAGTGTTTACTTGTAATGTAGCAATTATCAAACTTGATATGTGAAAATTGGAAACTTATCAATTTAATCAATCAAACCTAGAACCTGGAGTCTTATCTTCAAGAATGAGTGTTATTTCTTTTCTTCAGAGTCTCCTTCACTCAAGATGACAAGTATTCTCTCCAAACTATCCCCTGTACTAAGACAATATGCTTTCTTGATAGGAATCTGAGTCAGGGAATATCATGCAACTAAACTAAAAAATATCAACCTTAATCAATCTAATACTTTGACCAAGGTCATCTTATAACTTTATCTTTGACCGGAAATAATCATAACTTTAATAGATCAAAATGCAACCTAGATGTTCATAAGATCACAATAATGCCATAACAACTAGAGGCATATCAAAAAAATCAAACCTGGAGTGAGTTTTTCCTTTGAATGTGATGTATATGAGATCCTTTTGGATCGACAATTGTTTCTTGGAAAATAGATCCCTTCTCCTGAAAACACCCTCAAAGTAGTGATACAGTTTAAACATATACAAGTACATACCTGCGACATCAACGACACCATTCAAAAACAATGAAAAAAAATTCAAAGTACTCCAAATTGAAATCTAAAGATAGTTGGAGATGATTTAGGGTAACGCACACTGGAAAAACCAAAAATTAGTCCCAACGTTTTACAAAATCTTCACTCGGGAACTACAACTGGTAATGCAACTGGTGTTGCAACTGGTAGTGCAACTAGTGCTACAACTGGTGCTGCAACTGACACTGCAACTGGAATGAAGCAACTGACACGAAGAAACTGGCATGAAGCAAATGACATGAAGTAAATGGAATGAAGGAAATTTCAGGAAGCAAATAGCACAAAGGAACTGGCACTGTAGACCTAGGGTTTTATGAGGAAACCTTAATTTCTTATCTTCAGAAATTTGTATATATGATCTGGGGAAAAGATGCACCTTACTTAGGAAACCTTCTTAGTGGTTTCAGTAAGTGCTCAATGAGCTTGACAATGGGGGAAACTGATGATTTTCCTTCCAGAGGTTAGAATTTTATGAAGGAAACCAACTCTGATACCATGTTAAAATTTTGGTATTCTCATTTAACCATAGAAAATGTCACATCATTGTCTCCCAACCATAGGCATTCACTATGCCACCCTTGAGCACACTAAACTTTTCTTAGATAGAATTATTCTGGAAAGTCGACACTAGAACCAATAAATAAACCCTATCCACAATACTGTTGGAGAAGCAACACAATAACCATACAAAGATAGTGTACCTTACAATAGGAGAAGCACAAGAGAGATACCAAAAATGCTGCTACATTATTCCTCCAGACTTGCACCCTCTCCAGCTGCAACTGTAGCTCTCCAAACTTGGTCCCTAACTACCACTGCAGTTCCTCCTTATACTTTCACACTGGCTAAGTGAGTGTGTACAAATAAGCTAAGGCATCACCTTATTTATGCTTAATCTGCCAGTGAACTTTTCCCATAGGACCAACCTGTCTTTTCTAGCAAGTATAATTTACTTTGATTTTTTCTGGTAGGGACGACTTCTCTTCTAGGGTTTTGACACATCTATTTAATGGTTCTCTTACGTATGGAATATTATAATCTAATTAAAAATTTTACACTTGGAGGTTAATACCTCCCGCAGCTACCAAAACATCAACAACTAGCTCCACAACTCTCAACCAAAAACTACTCACTAGCACAAGACCAACATGATCTCCTCAGATCTTCCCATACATATTTCTACTAAACAAAACGGGTTAAACCCTTTACATAAATGACCAAAACCCTAACCCTAACTGGATTATATTTATCCACTTTCTAACTTCCTGTGCGTAGCTGGTCCACAATCCAACTGTTTCCTTGTCGCTTTCCTGCTTCCTTGCATTGCTTTTCCCTGATATCTGGGGCACACTCCTTTTTTGGTCCTTTCTCAATTGCTTCATTAATTATTGCATTGTTCCCAAAATATCCTACGCCAACAATATTCCTCTTATTCTTCCATTTCCTTCTAGTGTCTCTCCTCTACCTTTCTTTTTTCCTCTTGCTCCTTTGCTTCTAGTTTTTCTTGGTCTATTTCTAGAAGAAATAAGAATTGTTCTTGATTTATTTTCCTCTTTTCTTCTTATTCCATCAAAATATTTTCTCTGGCCACATCATCTGGCAACCTATGTAGTACTTCTTCAATAATAATACCCCCTTGAAGACCTCCTATGCATAGTTCACTACATGGATTACAGGGTGAGTAAGGCCAACAACTTTGACATGATGGAGTGTTATGTCTTTTGGGTCATGCCCTATAGGTTCTTCTATACACAAGCATGTCTCTTGTAGGTATTCATATTCTTTCTTAGCATGAGGACCATTTAATAATGTGTACATCGCTATATTTACATGGAATGTGGGCTAGTGTTTCTTTCTTCTACTTGAAAGGAGATAGGTTATGCCAGTTTCTATCATTTGGTAAAAAATCTACCAAATCAACAGGCTATCAAGAAAATGTTTAGGTAGGAGATGTGGTCTTCAAAGTTCCTATAGACTTTTATATATGTATAATAATTTCCCATGTACCCGTATGCAATATCTTTCAAGGTGGCCATGGATTCCTTTGATATTCTATAGGGCGTATACCCAAAAATTATGGTGTGTAAGGGAGCAAGGAAATATTCACAGATATCATAAATGTACTTTTTATAATTTACATCCCACTATTGAAAACAATAGACATAGATATGTGGCTGAATAGGGTCCCGGTTCCATCCAAAAGCAAGAAAGTGTGTTGCAAAACAAATGGCATCTATTAGGTATGCAAATATGTAAGAGCTAGGTTTTTTCATACTTGAGGCTTCTTGGACTTTCTAGAAGATGTTAAAGACTAGTATGTCTACTCAGTTGAAAACTTTCCCAGTCTTGAATACTATGTACGCCATTGACATCCATTCCATCTGAAAGTGGGTGCTCTTCTCCTCACCATATAATGTACAGATCATGGTATTCAACATTTTGTTCCCATGGTATTATACAGATCAATTGTTCCCATGGTTTGACCTTTTATTGTCAATCACACCACCAATCCTCCATCAACCCCACAAAATCATTGTTTTCCTTGCCAAATTTCTTCAAAAATGGATCATTTAAGGAAACCATAGGTCTTGGGAGGTGGTATCTGAGTCTTATGTCCTACGACCTAAGAGAGGCTATCTGTAGTTTTTTTCTCATGATTGCAATTGTCTCTTTTCCAAGATGTGGTAGGCATCATATGATTGCGCCATTAGAAGGGAATAACATTGGGAAGGAAATTATAAGGTAAATGCAAATTTTATGAATCTTTTGGTAGGCTTCCAAGTTTTCATCCTCATGCGAGAACTCTCCAACAATGAAAATTATGTAAATTTTATCATATCAGGGACAATGATTCATTCCATTATGGTAATTGGTGTCTATTGTCAGGATGTCACCTGGATCAACTATGAGTGTTGGTATATTATCCACAAGGTTATTTCCTCTCCTGGTCTGCGGATGAGACATGGTGTTATTCTTGCTTTCTGGAATAAAGGAAAACCCACATAAGTCTACTAGATTAATAAAACAGTACGAATAACGAAAACCATTTTACCCACAAACCTGTCATTCTGAGATTCGGAGAAATCTTATATTAGCTTGAAATAACTGTATGCACAATACAACTATCATGAACTTGTAAGATCCGAATGAGGTGTTATTTAGGGTTAAATACGTTTTATGTATTCGTAACTTTCCCAAAACATTCTATAATTAATTCCCAGATGGAAGACAACTCGTTCCTAGGTCAAATACTACGTTGTCCTTAGTGTTATTGGTGGTACAAATTTCCTTAGGTTTGTGTATCGGATGTGTAATGATCAGGATATAAAACCTAAAAAAATTCCATGATAATGCTATCAAGAGGAGCTTCCATTAGAGATAGAATGTACATGGTTAATCTTCATTATGATGGGAAGGTATCGAAGGAATATTTCTTTTTGCATTGGTGAATGTGCCAAGGAAGAGATGTTATAAATCGTGCCAAGATTGTTTGTGCTATGTTGTTTATCAATGTGCTATCGAAAAGGGTGGCCATAAGAGAGGAGAGTTAAGATTCAAAATCTAACTCCAATAGACGAACTTTCGATGGTGCTATCAGAGAGGATCACCATCGGAGAGGAAGGGTGTTTTTTAGTTCTTTTTCTAATGAGAAAAATATCAAAGGAGTATTCGAACATCGAAAATCATTCTTATAAGGAATAATTCATTCGTAGGGACAAAAACAATCTTAGATAAGGTGGGATTAACCAACCAATTGTTGGATTCCACTTAATGATGTTTGTTAGAAGAAGAAGAAGTAATTTTAACATCCATGAGGCTAACAATATCCTATGGGATAGACTGCCTCACACACTAATTTCAGCAGTTCATCCCTTTTCCTATTTAACTTGATGATGAGCTCCCCTAATTTCTCCATAGTGTGCTCACTGAATAAGTCATTCCAAGAGATAGTTGTCAAGATATTTATATAGTTGTCCCTGCTGTCTTTGAAAGATTCACACTCTAAAATGAAATGCTTTTCTGTTTCCACTTTTCCGGAGGTGCATAACACACACAACCTTTCTTCCCAAGCTTCTTTTGGTATTTTCCAGCGCCTAGTTTCACAACGGAGTTGATGGGAATTAGTTCTTAATTTGGAAATAAGAATTTTGGGTCTCCAAGATATATTGGCCCCGATGTACGCTTTTTTATGATGATTGTATGTGGGGTTAAACTCTTCAATATAGTACTCTTTCTTTCTCCTGAGCCCTTTATCCCAAGTTCTCTTGTGGAACCTATCAATAACAGAAGCCTTTATCTTTTTACTGTTTGTAGGGAACTTGTTCAAGTGGATATCCCATTTACTAAGCCATTTAATATTTTGTCTCATCCACGTCTTCTTCCTTTTTCACAATATGCCAT
>JASDQU010949463.1:24037-49843 GCA_032191745.1 Picea mariana | reverse complement strand
GAAGTTGTTCGTCCTCTGTTGGAATACCTGTGTTGTCGAACACCTCTCATTGGACATCCCTATGAGGAAACTTTGTCTATCATTTTAGGAAATTAAAAATAGAGGTCATATGCCCAAGATGTTGCCAATTTTATGACATCCTCCACATTTATGCAACCTCCATTTTCCCCTCTACATTCCTCAAGTTGTACCCCTTAACTATCCATACTTAGTAATTTTCATACCCTGCACTCCCACATTCTTCACTCCCAACACTTAATCATTTTCATGATTTACCATGTTTTACTATTTTCACGCTAAGTCCTCCAATGTAAATGATTTGCCACATTTTGCTATTTTCATGCTAAGTCCTCCAATGTGGAATTTGGAGCTTCCTCCACCTCCACACTACCCTATTCCTATGCATTTCCTTATTTATCCATAAGCTATTTTTACTAAGTTTCACTGAGCCCCCTCTCCTATTTCTCCACATTACTAAGTTCTACATGCGAAGAATTATTCATGTTCTTTTAATCATTTAAGTTTTACATGAGAAGAATTAATCATGTTCTTTTAATCATTTATGTTTTGCATGTGGAGAATTAATCATTTCCCCCTCTCTTCTTTCTTTTCATTACTAAGTTTTGCATGCAAAGAATTGTTATATAATTTCCCCCTCTCATATTTCTCCACATTACTAAGTTCAACATGCAAAGAATCAATCATGTTTTTTTTTCTCCGCATTAGGAGAATTAATCATGTTTTTTTCTCTGCATTTCCCTATACCTATTTCTCTACATTGACTAGACACTTAATTTGTTTTCCTACATTTTTATGCAGATAATTAATCATGTTCTTTCTCTCCATATTACCCCTCCCCTCTCCTTTGACACACCTCTCAATACACACTCCAACCTATGACAACATGACACATGGAAGCCCCTTGACATTTGGACATGTGACAATGTGGAAACCACTTGACATTTTGACACGTGGTAGTGAAGTGGACCTATAAGTAACGCTTGGAAGGCATGGGTTGGACACAGATGACTAGGCATTGAGGTGGCGACCAAAAACTACACTATGCACAAGCTAAGTAAGGTTCCATGGTTCTATCTACTTCACACACAAATAATATGGGGATGTCATTTGTTTATAAACATAATATGAGTACCCTCCCACAATGCATGTGGGATAAATAGGGTGGATTTACAAATCAAGGGCCAAGAATTCATGTGAAGAATAAATCAATGGTTTTTGAGTCTGTATATCACAGAGGCCATAACTTGATATGCTGATGTACAAATTGAGAAAACAAGAGCTCGTTGGAAATATAGATCAATGAAGAATAACTTGGGAATGGTTTCCATGATTGGAATAATAGTTATAACTCCCTAAAAATCAAAACAAAGTTGTGACTATTTCTGTCTTGACAACAAATTATTTTTGAATATGGTTTATTAAACTAAATTTATGAACTTCTAAAGTGGGTCCCAGTTGGGGGCACAAATATATAAGTTCACATTTACAAATGGATTTTAGTAATTATTGATATTTTATTGCAAAAAGGGGAAAAAGAAACCTTAACCCTAAAGCAATTCCAAGTGGATGAAGATAAGACTATAAAAGAAGATGAGAAGCATATTCAAGAGGCAATTCGATTTTTTGTTAGAAGTGTGTTTCTCCTTTCTAAATTTTTTGAATTATCCTGTTTGAATTTCTCCCTAATCTAGGCATTCCCCATGATATTCCACGTCCAGAGAAAAAAAATCCTTGTTTGTAGAAATACAATGCAGTTTATTTCAGTTTATCTAATTGTGATTGAGATCTTGTTGAGGTTGTTCTAGCCCTCTTGTTTTAGACATTGTTAAAATTTTTACATTTGGAATATTATTATTAATTTCTCCCACAAAGGACTATTCAAGTGTCATTTTGTTTTTATGAATCTATGTGGTGATGATATTAATGGATTCTTTAGCACATGATGCTTTTAAAACTCTTTGATATTAACGAAGCAGTCCTTTAAAGTTATTTGACAACCTTTCCGTTTTATTTATTTCAACTTGAAAATTTATAGTTGATTCTAGATTCACATTATTTTAAAAGGAAGGAAAAATATATCTTGAAAGAAAACCCTGCAAATAAAAATCTTTTGCAACATAGTTATTTATTTTTCCTGAATGAGATGATGTGCTTTACAAATAAGTACAATATATAATAGTTTTTCTAAGGTTCATTGGGGTTTTCTATTTATCACTCACCCATTGCATGCATATAAGGTCATAAGAAGAATCTTCCATATATCAAGAGAGAAGTACCACCTCTATAAAAACAGAGGAGAAAATTTCTTGTTTCCCACAAGACTTTGTCTTAATGTTGGTTATTTTCCCTTGTCATGAAAAATAGATTAGCAAGTCTTTAGTTGTCTATTTTTCTAGGTCGTTAACATTGAATCTAACAAATCATTGATTTCTAATTCTTGTTTTAGGATAGAAATAGAGACTACCGTGTTGCTACTTATAAAAGGTTTTAATTTAGGACTCTTCTCCCCTATAGAAACTTGAAACATCCAAGACTCTTCTCCCCCAAAACCCAAGTGGAATTTAGACAACGACCTTATTTATCCTTTCCCAACAACAAAAAACTTTTAAAATATATTTCCTTTTGTTTAATTCTTGCAATTTAGGGCTTAAGTGAGTTCATATTTAGATTAGACTACAAATTTTCAATTTCATTAGGCTAATGATTTTCATATTTTAGCTAGTTGAACTTGTTTTCATCACAGATGACTACTCTCATGGTTCATTTCTAAAGTTTTTTTTCTACATTTTATCTTGATAACATCATTAAAAGAGGATTGATCTATATCTTATGGGTTTAAATTTACATGAGTTGATTGATCTAGAATCTATACTTCATAAAGGACTAAATTGATGCCCTATCTTAATGAATGATTTGATGATTAAGTCTTTTCATTAGTGTCTTGGTGCGTAGAATGATTTATGAGATAGAGGGTTTTAATTAGATTTGGCATGCTTAAACTATAAATATGAAAAAGATATGACATTCTACATCCTCGTGAATTAGATCGATGCTATAAGTTGTGGATTGACAAGTGATATTTTTATTTCTTGTTAGTTGGATTTATTTCTATGTTAGAAGGGTTTTCTTGGGTTAAATTCATCATTCTTAAAATGTGAACTAAAATGGCACTAATACCTAATAGACACTTCAATAAATGTAACATTTTGGATTTTCATGCTGGTTGATAACATCTATGCTTAATGAAGGATTAAAACATATATGGAACATATTATGACACTGCAAATAATTCATACTTAAGTATTTTTAAACTGTGGTTCAATTCTCATGCTAAGATTGGATACCATATGTTTAAAATATGCTTATGAAATGACACTTATTTTCCCTTTCTAGGCTGAATTCATAGACACAAAGTCTAAATTGAACATATGGGTACACTCTTGTTGTAATAATGGTTTATGGAATAATATAATCTTAAAGAACATGCTCATATGCTAACATTGTTTGATAGCTCTAAGAATTGGTTATTTTGATGTTTGATTCATACATTTATGCACATTATAAATCTATGGCATAATGGTTTATGTATCAAAGAGTAACACTATGAATATTATGATGGGTGATGAATGATCTCTAAATATGGAATTAATAGTTGGAGTTTCCATTTTGATTCTACTATTGGCTTCACATTTCAATGAACTTGGTGTAATATCACTACAATATTATATGTTTAGAAATATTCCTCTTGTTGTATTGATATGGGTTTATGAGAATTTCTTATATTGGCTTCACATTTCAATGAACTTGGTGTAATATCACTACAATATTATATGTTTAGAAATATTCCTCTTGTTGTATTGATATGGGTTTATGAGAATTTCTTATACTATTGGATATACCATCACATGCTTTGAATTATAATATGGAAATAACTCTCATATATGTGTATGTCATCACTCCATTAAAAAATCAATCTCATATATGATTCTAGTTACACTCAATTCATAAGCAAACATCACAATTTCGTTTGTAAATCTAGAAATAACATTTTATACAACACACTTGTGAATGTTGTTACTAAAAAATTTGGAATCTATAAGTCATGTGGATGAATCTACATTGTTAACTTACTTTGAGCACGTTTTTGTTGTTAAAGTTCGCACTAAAACTATCATTCACAACATTGGTGTATAAAGTGTTTGCATGTTCTTGGAATCATAGTTCTAGAATCAAGAATTAAGCACCATATTGTGAATGGATTGCACTCTAAAGGTTGAAATAACTCATTTACACTTCCAACATGTTCTATGGATGATTATATACTTGTTTTCATTTCCTTTCATGGTTAATTGCTGGTAACATTTTTGGAATCGTGCCACATTATGATTTTGCACACTTTGGGTTGACTTAAATAATTGATTTACACCCTTTACTTAACATTTCATTCATATCTATTAAGGGTAAATTGATCAATTAGGTTAATCACATCAGCCTAAGCTAATAATACTCCCATGATATAATACATTAGATAGGTTGATTTTAAGCATAGCCCCTTAGACCAGGAACCCTTCTCCTTAGTCTAAAGTGAAAGGCAAGGCCACTAAGGCAACAATGGGTGGATTTCCTAGTAGTTTCCTCTAGTCTCTCCCATTTGAGTGATAACAGATTGCATTTTATTTCTCTGGTAAGACAATTATTGAATTTTCAAAATGTACCAAGTTGTGAGATACAAAATGTCTCATTAGATAGTTGAACCATCAAGTGGAAAAATTCCTTTATTTCATTCTCCAATGCATTGATTATTTTCTTCTATTGCAGAAAATACCCCTGATGACCTCAACTAGTGAGGTGGAATTGGATTCCTAAACTGAAATCTTCTTTGAAATTGAATGAATAGTGTTTTCATGATCCATTATATATTCCTCATGACATTGCAAATATTTCCTAGTAATTTTGAGTTCCTTGTAGTGCATTTGCCTACCTCTGATATCCTAACAATGATAGAGAGAAGAAACCTCTATTTCAGAAATTACATGGCTTGCGATGAAAACAAAGAAAAAGATATAATAAGTATGAAACGAAGTTGAGACCAATGATATGATGGCCTAAATTCCTCGATTCAAACCAAAACAAAATCTCTGATGTTGATTGAGGATCAATAGAGAACCAACAAAAATTAATAATAAAATAAAAATCTTGCCACAAGTATATTTGTGATTGCTGATACAGGTTCAAAGAGTAGGGAAATGAACCTCAAAACAAGAAGGCCAAATGAAATCCATTGAATCTCTTCCAGAGTGACAACCACAAGATCCATAGGGAAAATATAGAGTGGTATCAATGTCTGTACAAAGCCTGAATACACCTAATAAAACATGGATCACCAACATCAATGCCCTTGAAAAACCAAACTCCAATCCATATTCCAACCTTTTTTTTTTTTTCACTTAAGTAGGGTATTCATTAAATGATGAGAGGTTAGATACAAGCATGTGACAAGAGGGGAAATGTGTCCTTGCATATATCCTCTCTCCATGGGAGATGAGTATCATGTGGTGCACCATGTGCTAGTTTAATTGTTTGATACATGGGCTCATCATTACTTTATCAGAGACTGATTGAAAGTACTTCTTACCATTAATAATGATTTTCCCAACCTTTTTATGAGTGTCTAGGTTCACTTGATGATCCACCACCATATTATTTTCCCACAATATGTGGAAATTGTTCACATTTTTGAATGATTCTTTAACATATATAATCCTTTCAATCATCGATGCTACACGAGAATCTAATGAGTTTAAGCTAGAGAACAAGTGCCTTATGACTAAATTGAATCCCCTACTACTCATAGGTTCACGATGTAGAGGTTTTTGGCTAAATTCAAGACTTACAATGGTGCATATGTTTCAACTACATTATTAGTAGAGATTCCAAGATTCCAAGCATAGGTTATGGTGAGTGTATTAAATTCAACATTTCTAGGTAGGAAGTAATTCTTATTGATATTTTTAGTTGCAAGGAAGGCCATGTAATATCTAAATGGTGAATAAATTAGGGTTGTGAGAAAATTTGATCCTATCATGTGAACTTGGACCTAGAGGCCTAAGCGAATAGAGCACTATTGGGATGAAAACTTTATATGCTACATCCATTTATCACTACATCCCTTAATTTTAGATGATACATTATTTTATCACCTCCTTTCAATATCAAAGACTATAAAAATAAAGGGTGACAATAAACTAAGGACACACTCCCCCACATAACTCTTTTGGCTTATATACCCTTAGTTTTAACCACATATAACTATATATTTAAGGTTCATTGTTCTCCCATCATTTGAAATTGTTAGTGTGGATTCTAACGGTTATCATGCATACTCATAACAATAAAGCACAAAAATAATTATCAAAATTATTTGTGTTTCCCAAGTGAGGACAGGTGGACAACGGAGTCAACTCAATCAGTTAATCCCTATTATAATAAATCTTATATAAGCTATATTGAAATAGAAAACCAATACATAAACAATCAAATAGAAATTGACTCAAAATAAATATCAATACCAATCACATGTAGATGTAATCTAGGAATTGATAATAGAGAAACCCAAAGGTGAAAACTATAAATTATTAAGTAGTGATCTATAGGATGCTAGTCTTCAAAGTCTATAAGAAAAAATTGAATGGAGGTGTATTGAGTTGATAGAATCATTTAAAATGACATAGAAATAAGGGTGATGCAGGAGCATCGTCAGCAGCAAGCGAGCATGAGTAGCGCCAATGCATTTTTGGCACATGTTCAAAGGTGTTTAAATTGTTTTGAAGAAGGATGCGCCAAACATAAATGAAGTAGTTAAGAAAGAGTGTACTTGTGATTGTAATCAGACCTTGAGCGTCCCGCTCTCGTCTGAAGGATTAAGAGGCATTTATGCTAGTAAATGTAAGTAGGTAGAATTAAATTCTAGATTAGATAGTTTTAGGAGTGGAGGGAAAACCGACTATAGACACCCTCATATTGTATCATTGTAACATTATCAATCAAAGAGAGCATAGGAGAGCAGAAGAAAAGAGCTATGTAAAGTAGAAACCCATGTACAAAAGTTCTGGATTAATACAAAGATCTTTAGTTCAGACTCATGGTGTTCAATTGTTTTCTATGTTTGTACATGCTGATTGATATATGCTTGTTACTCTTTGTTATGCATTTGCTTTGATGCATGAATGTATGATTTCATATTTAATGTCTGAAATCTGAAGAGAGGGAGAGTAAGGAATGAGTTTCAATTGTTTCTCTGTCTGAGCAAGAGTTTTCCTGCAAGGAGTGCAGCGAAATTGTCCACAAGGTGTGCATTGACAGAAATCATAGTTCGTCTCTAAAAGCTCAGGAGGGATAACATTGTTCTCATTCTCACAGAAGTGCAAATTAAGCACAGGATCCGTGCAAAGTGTGCATTGGCCGAGTACAGTCTCAGAGTTTGCAACCTGAGGGAGTTGTTGAAGGACTGTTGTTGCAAAGAGAGTGCGTAGAGGCTAAGAATTCAAATACTTGGAAGTATTTGAAGGGTTGCCGCAAGGAATGCATGCAGGAGTCCTTTTGAAGACTCGAGTTTGTGGTAAAAACTCAGAAGAGTTAGTGCCTTGAAGTGTGGAAAGGAGGCATAGCGAAGTTGTTTTGCAGGTGGACAAGTTCCGTGAAGGAATACCTTGTTCATTTCGCAGGAGTTGTCAAGGAGGCATTGGATGGTCGAAATTCTCTGTGGAGAATTCGCGAAGTCCCGAGAGCCATCAGATCTTGTAGAGGAGCAAGAAGGATTATGGTGATTGTTTTTCTAAGTTTAAGATCAGAAGAAAAAGAGTCATAGGATCTGAGCCAACAGGGGTCATTGGATCGCTCGTGAATACTCATTTCGGAGCTCGGAGGTTTGAAGGTGTAGAAGAATCCAACAGTGGAGAGTGGACAGGTGGCATACTTGTCGACACAGAGGTCAGACTTTCGTTGACCATTTCGGGGTTTCGTGAGTTGGAGAACCGAAAGCCTTGTAACGAGATTCACGAAATCGTGAAGTGCGAAGTCCCGAAGGGGAAAAAAGATTTGTGTGGGGCCAGCTATTGGTGAAATGTGTCGGAACTTGACATTTCGGCAGTTCGGAGGATAGGAGGTCAAGACTTTTGTCCCAAAAGTCCCGAAGTCACGAATTACGATAAGGAGTAACGAGGAGTTTGGGATCTTGGCACTTCAGGTGTCGGGATATAAAGGAGGCAGCGCTTCGGGAAGCGAAGTCGTGAAGTGCCAAAGCTGGGCATGAGGGACACATGTTAGAACCACAAGGTGGGCCCATGTGATATATAGGTGGACACGCGTCGCCTAGCAAAAGGAGTCAACACTCCGTTGACTTCTCGCATCTCGGGAATTCGTGAGATAAGAGCATGGGGACTCAACGTTGGAACTCGTGAAGTGGCGAGTAGCTAGAGGTGCTAGTGTTAAGCCTAGCCAGTGGTCACGCATAGAGGGCGCTGACAAGGGAAGGAGCCATACCTGTATCAGCACTTCGGGTATCGCGATATTGGGAAGGAAGAGTCGTGAGTTTCGACTCATGAACTCGCGAGTGGTGAGTTGTGACAAGCGCCTTCTGGGTTAGACCTTGGTCATAGTACTGTGGTCACACGAAGAAGTGGAGCTTGCACCTAGTGTTGTTCATCCAGGGGAGCTTCCGAAAGGACCTGTGGATTGATTGAATTGAGATTCTAGGAAGGAATCGAAAGAGTTGATTCGGTTCAAAGGAGACAAAGAACGATCCTGTGAGTGGACTTCAGCCTGAGGGTCGGGGAGGTCTACGTCAAAGGGCATCTAGATTGAACCCCTTTCTATTCATGCTTACATATATTTATACATTTTCTAAAGAATTCTTGGGTGCCAACCCACCATGTTTCAGTTGTAGTGGGTTACAAAACTTATTAAGGAAGACTAAATGTCTTCTTGCTAACTATCATCTAGAAGTAGGTGAAGAGACATGTGTTTCCATGTTGATGGAATTTACCTAGTTTCTACCCACTGTTCATAATGTTGTCTAACATGCATTGAGTCATAAAATGTCACGTGACATGTATTCATAATCAATTCTTGTAAAATAATGCATTCTACTAAAGAGATAATTGAATCCGACCAAGGAGACGACTATGAATATGCACTAGTTCATGGTTTTCGATTGAGTGTTGAGATGGATCAAACCTTTCCCCTTAATTAAAAGTGGTCCAATTCATTGTCTAATTGTGTAGATGAGGAAACAGGTGCACCAATTTTCCATTATTGATCCACTTTCCATGTGTTAGGAGTTGTCATACTTTGGTCACCTGGAATAAGGGAATTGTGTATGTCCTTGTATGGCATGTTTGTTGTCCAACAATGGTGTAGAATACAAGTGGATCCAGAACATTTAGGTGGATATCTTCTATATCTTCAATATGAAATTCAAACTATTCTAGAAATTGTAGAAAATGGGGTCAAAGAAAATCCACATTAAATATTAGATGTAAACCCGGGTATGATGGAATGTTAAGATTAAAAACATTTTCCCCAATTTTCTCAAGTATGGTGTAAGGACCATATATCAAAGGATTTAGACTCCTTTATGGGGTAATAAATATTTCTTTATTAAGATGAACATATAATTAATCCAAATTTTGGATTGAATAAGGAATATGATGCTTGTCATGACAAGCCTTGGCTTTTCACTAGCTCGTTGCAACATTTCATGTGCTTGATTTTGAATTGCACAAACCTTGTCTTTGACCTTGAGTGCTCCATTGATTTCTTTTTGTTTTGGGTTAGTGTTGGTAGAAAAATTTAGTAATTTAAGCAATTCAATAGGAACTTAGGGATGAAATCCATAACAAACTTCAAATAGACTCCTTCCTATTGAACTATGTTGAACTCAATTATAGATATGTTGAATATATGGGAGTCTCTCATCCCATGTCTACTTATTTTTGTGGTTGTACATGTGAAGAAACTATACCACCATGTGATTAATAAATTTGATTTTCCCATTGATATAAGGATGGAATGTTGTTGACATGGATACTTGTGTGTCAAGTTGCTACCAAATAATTTTCCAAAAGATGATGACAAATATGGAATAATGATCAGTGACAATTATAGTTAGCAGGAAATAGTATTTCCAAACATGATTGAATAATAGTTGAGTAATTGTAGCCTTATTGCAAGGTATGAGGATGGTCGTATTAGAGAATCTATCAATCACTACCAAGATTGCATCATGTTCATGTTTGGTGACAAGATATCCAATCAAATAATCCACAAAGATAGAATCACATGATTGATCTGGGCTAGGAAAGGGTGTGTACAAACCCTATCAACCATTTGTTGTCTTAGTGATGGCACAAACCACACATGAATTGATATATATATATATATATATTGGCATCTAACTTTATTAAATACCAATAGAAATACTTATGTGGTACTATAAGAGTCTTTACTACTCCAAACTGGCATGTCTTTTTTTTTTTTGTAGTGTGAATCCAAAGTTGTCCTAGCTTGTAAACATAATTGTCTTTCAAGTGGAACTTGAGAGAATTCAACTAAACTATTTGGATTTTCCAATACAATGAGGAGAAATCAATGTCTTATTTATACAATCAAGGCTAAGTAACGATGTCATACTAATCCGGATTTATGAGTGGAACGAAATGAAACCACTGATTCATAATGTTAAAACAGAGACATAGTGAACAATAATAGAGATAAAGTAAAAATTGACTTCTATTAAAGAAGAAATATGCTGAAAACTGTAAAATGTAGACTGAAAACAAACTTGCTAGAATGGTGGCATTTTATCTCTGAGAAGAGATGTGACGACTATGATCATTCGCAAGAAGATGAGTAAAATGAGGCTCTAAAGGAATTTTTACAATAAACATGAATGCAAAAACCCTAGACATACAAAATCCTAACCCTAGGAGATGAAGCTCCAAAATTCATGTGGGCCCCATTGGGGTAAGTTAGTACATCAACTTCTCGGGGTTGTAACATTTGCATACGATCTTCGTTTAGGGAGAACGATAGCTCCTTGGAAAGGTATTGATGAGGAGATTCATTTAGGGGGGTCAATGAGAGCCTATGGCTATTAGTGAGGTTCCCGATCGTGAAAAAACATCGTTTAGGCCCTGGAAGTTCAGGGACTGAAAAACTCCTAAAAATAGTAAGTTGCCAAAAACTTGTTTTGAGCCAATTAGATAAGGTGGATGGCCACTAAGATCCTCCTGGATCAATCCTACCCCCTTAGGAAGAAATGGTCTCCATTTCATTGAGTTCCCCTATCAGATGAGGAAAGTTCTACTAAATTTGGCCCTAGGTGTGCCACTTTCCTTGGTGCAGGAGCTGCCCTACTTTGACAACTTGATAAAGTTGGATCCTCTACTGGCGAGTTCCCTTAACCTGTGTGTCCATGATATGATCATTGGATGCTTGTTCCATGCGGTCAATATCAATCCCTATTGGTGTCAAGTTTTTTGCTATCTTCGAGGTGTCCAATAATGGTGGAAAATAAGGCTGAAAGAGGTCCACATTGAACACTGGGTGTAAGGCAAGGAAGGGGGGAAGGTTGAGCTCAAAGAATTGTCACCCACAACCTTAGTGATGGTGTAAGGTCCATAATAGAGTGGGAAAATCTTCTGATGAGGCCCTTTAAGGCTTTAGTTATGCAAGTGCAACTAAACTTTGTCGCCCAACTGAAACTGGTGTGGCATCTAGTATTGATCATGGAGCTATTTGTACTTGGCATTGGACTTATGTAAAATATCCTAAACCTATTGGTAGATTTGTTCGATCTTCTCAATGAACCAGGTAGATTTTTCAACTTCATTTGGAGCATGCAATGAGTCTTCCTGGGTGGCCGCAAGGGGTATTCAAACATCCATGAGACCTAACGGTTGAAATCCCAACCTCACCTAAAAGGGGCTATGGTTGGTTGAGCTATGTATGGATTTGTTGAACATAGGGAAGACTCTCATCCCAAGTGCGGGGGTGCTTGGAATTGTACATGTGCAGGATGTGCATGATCATACGATTGAAAACCTTGGTTTGGCCATCCGTCTGGGGGTGGAAGGAGGTGGACATGGTGAGCTTGGTATCCAGTAGTGACCATAGGTTCGACCAGAATGTGCTGACGAGTCAACTGTCTCGATATAAGATTATGGTTTGTGGGATCCCAAAGTGTACCCACACTCATTCAAAGAAGATATTGGCAATGGCCTCTGCTATGATTTTCGTCTTACAGACAACCAAAATCACCATCTTGGAAAAGCGATCAACTACCACAAAAACACAGTCATTTCCCCACTTGGTGGATGAAATTCCCGATATGTAGTCCATTGAGATGGATTCCCAGGGCTCGTTAGTAGTAGGAAGAGGAGTGTACATGCCTTGTTTCTTAGTGGTTGGTTTGGAAATATCACAGGTAGTGTAGGACCAAATATACTTGCCGACATCCTGTCAAAGTTTCGGCTAGTAGAAATGTGATTGTCACACTGCCATTGTTTTTTCCACGCCGAAGTGTCATGCCACCCGACGTTAGTGGGCTTCCCAAATCATCTTCGCTCATTCACTTGATGGAATGCATAGATGGTTGATATGACACAACAACTGATTCAGATGCTTTTACCTTATCCGCCAATGATTGCTTTGAGCAGAAATCAACAGTGTTATGCTAAGGTCTCTTATGGAAGTTGCACCACTTCCCAATATATTTCTTCGTCTTCCCATTATCATTTTTTTCTTGTAGCTTGGACTGGTTGTCCTGAGGTTTCCCATAATTTCTATATCCTTTCTTCTACAGGTTGGGGATGCCCTTTCCCTACTTCTACTGTGAGGGGTTCCCAGACCCAAACTGTCACGTCTTTTTTTTAAGCTTCTGCTCAATTTTGACAGCATAAGGATGTAAAAAAACTCCATTTCTTTTTGGATGTATCTATGTATACCGCCGAAGTACTTAAGCACCATATGTTGGTCAAAATATTTTATACCCATCTTGGTGCGCAAGGTATGGAAGAAATTGGTGAACTTTGGCACTGTTTGGTCTGTTTCCTGTTGCAATGTGGTCCATCTTGTATACAAGTTGTCATAACTTCCAACAGGGTAGTATTGTTCCTTAATAACATCCCTGAAGGAACCCAAAGTGGGTGCAACTACAAATAATGTGTAACCCTCTATTTCCTTTTTCTCAGAGAAAGTCTCCCACCAATCGTTGACATGGGGGACGACCTTCAGGAGTGCAAATGTAAACTTTTATCTATCGAAAAAGTTGTGGAAAAAAATTACCCTTCTATAAGGTTTAGCCATTTATCTACAATATCCGCATATATTTGACCTTCAAATATAGGAAAAAAAAAATTGATATGTACCTTGAATGGGGTGGCACCTCTGCTTGACGTGGATGTGTCACTTGTTGGTAGTCGTTGAAGGATTTGTGCAAAGTTGTCCATCATCTCATTCCTATGTCGCTCAAGGGATTCTTTGAGCAACATTTTGAAAGGATATATTTTCCTATCATCTTTAGTTTCTCCCTTCATGGAAGGTTTCTTGGGCATGCAAGAGTAGTTTTCCTCAAGAGAAACAAGCTCGAGACCCAACTCTTTATACCCTGACTGCGTCGGGGACATGCATTAAAAAAAATGACAAGAAGCAAACTGCTCTGATACCACTGATCCAGATTTATGAGGGGGATGAAATGAAACCATATATTTATAAATTTAACACAGAGAAACAATGAACAATAAAAGAGATACAATAAAACTTGACTTCTATTAAATAAGAAATATGCTGAAAATTGTAAAATGTAGACTGAAAACAAGCTTACTAGAATGGTGGTAGCTTATCTTAGAGAAGATATGTGATGGATACGCTCATTCACAAGAAGATGAGTACAATAAGAATTTGAAGGCCTTTTTATAATAAACATGAATTCCAAAACCCTAGACATCCAAAAACCTAACCCTAGTACATCAAATTCTCGGGGTCGTAAATTTTGCATATAATCTCTGTTTAGGGCACATGATAGCTCGTTGGAAAGGTATTTACGAGGATATTCATTTAGGGGTTCAATCAAAGCTGTAGGATGTAATTGAGGTTCCTAAGTATGAAAAAAACATCGTTTAGGCCCTCAAAATGGCCCCGGAAGTTCAAGAACCGAAAAAAATGCTAAAAATAGTAAGTTGCCAAAAAAATGTTTTGAGCCAATTGGAAAAGGTGGATGGCCACAAATATCCTCCTGGATCATATACCCATGCATACTTATCACTGTAAGAATAAAAGTGACTAGTGGTTGTCTAAGGAAATAAAACGCTACATTATCTTTGTCTTTCCTATGCTTAATTAGCAACTTAAATTTTTGTAGGTAGCTAATCCACTTGAGTTGCCTTATTCTCTAAAACTTCAATTGTGAAGGAGTGAACTGTATAGGCATATGGTCTATATAAATGAATTTATTTTCTTAGAATGTAATGTCTACATTGATTAAGTGCTTATGCAATGGAATATTGTTCCCTTTTATAAGTCAAGTACTTACAAATAGTATCATTGAAACTTTATGAATGGAATTATACTGGGTGGCCTTTTTGGGTAATTACTACACCCATACAATAATTTGAAGCATCAGTCTCACTTTCAAACAACTGATCTAAATTAGGTAGCATGAGCATCGTGGTTGTACAAAGCTTGTTCTTAAGTTGTTCAAAATCTTATTGTTATGTTTTTTTCCATTTGAATGTTTCCTCTCCACCTCTCATAGTTGATCAATTCATTGGCCATTTTGTCACTAAATCTTGACAAAAATCTACAATAAAATTTGCTAAACCAGGGAAAATCCTTAGTTCATGAATGTTTCTCAAAGCACACCAAACCTTGTTGACTTGAATCTTTTCTAGGTCTACTCTAATGCCTTAATATTTGGTCACACATCCCAATTATTTGATGTTATTCATTACAAAAGCGCACTTCTCCAAGTTTATGTAGAGTTTATGTTGTCTACAAGCACCTGTTGAAGCCACTTCCCATGATCTATTGAAAATCAGGATGTCGTGTAGATAAACAATGAAACACTTTCTTTCAAAAGGTTTAAGAACATCATCCATATATCTCATTAAAGTATTAGGTGCATTAGTTAGACCAAAAGGAATGAATACACATTCAAACAAACATTCCTTTGTTTTGAAAGTATTTTTCCACACATCTAAGGACTCTATCTGGATTTGTTGATATCCCAACTTGAGGTCGAGTTTGCTAAATAATTTTGCATCTTTAAAATAATCAAGTAGATCCTCCACACTAGGAAGAGGATGCTAATTCTTTACTAAAAATGTATTGTGAGCCATGTAGTTGATGCACATGTGCCATGTTCCATGTTCCATGTTTCTTAGGAACTAAGATTATTGGACTTCCACAAGGAGAGGAACTAGGTCAAATATGCATTTTGTCGATTATTTCTTGAATGTATCTATGGATTAATTTATTCTCTAAAATTAAGCTTCTATAAACATATGCATTGAGTAATGAAGAACAAAGGACAATATCTATGTAGTTTTTTACTTAGGAATATAGTGGTACTCTAGATGGATCTTTCAACATGTCTTTGTAATCTTCTAGTATTTTTTAACGTGTTTCTACTATCGATAGTTGTGGTTAGTGGAGTGTCGATAGTTGTTGTGATGTTATTGGAACATCTATATTTAATCACCAAAAAACATGAAATTTTGAGCATTGTTGATTGATTTTTTAGCTTGTTTCATGAAACTAAAGAGATTAACAACATATATCAACATTCGAGAATGCCATATCACTGATTCTTTATATTGACAATCAATTTCTATGGTCTAGACTAATAACTATCATTTATAACCCAAAAGTATGGTTTTCCAAATAATATATCAAATACTTAGAGTGGTGCTATGTCACAAAGCATTTCATCCTTAAAAGGATTGATAAAGTAGGATAGATTGCACTATCGTATGATTATAGGTTCTCATCCTTCTTTCATCCAACCTACATTGTAACATTGTGGATGTGGAGCAATAACAAGACAAATGTATTTGACTACCATTATCCACAATTTACTACAAGGAAAACACATTGTAGCAAAGGTTTTTAGTGTCACAAGATTGGGAAAAATTTTCAAAAAAACATCCACTACAACCTTTGTTATTCATAGAAAAGGTTTTAGTGACACTTTTAATGGATGTTCCATGTAATTAAAAAAAATTGGGCAGGTGGAGGTTCTTGCGAACTTTTTTTTTGTGCTCGTATTGGTAAAATCGCACCAGTGAATGTTTACAAAACATAGGTCGTTGAGTGCATAAACATGAAAAGCATCAATGCTCTTATAATATTTACAGATAAGTGAGTACTTAAACCGAACAAGAATTGATGCTTGTATAAAAAAAATTGATAGAAAAATGCGTAAATTTTATTCATAATAGGATAAAATTTACATTATGTAGAAATACATGTGTAAAACATGTATTTTGCATCTATATAAAAAGATTATATGCTGGTACCAAAAAAAAAAAATAATAAAAAATTGATCAAGTCTGATCAAGGAAAACCCAACTTTCCTTTGGTAAATATGGGTCAGTTATGTACATAAGAGTTTCATGTAATTGTATCAAGTGTTGTTTGAAAGGTGATAAAAAAAATATGCATATTTCTCCCATGGGAGTCAGATAAATATATTGTGAACATAAAGTTGTTTCAATAAGGAGCAACCTGTGAAAACCAAAAAACTATATGGCTAGAGATGATTAAAAGTATCAGTAAACAATGAAAAAAAACTAGTGTTGAAAGTTAAGGATGCCTATTAGGAGTCTCCAAGTCATCAATGAAAGGCTTGTGGTAATATTCAAAAGCATCCCCATATTTTTGTTCTGAGATCAACCAGGTCCCAAAAACCATCAAAATGCCTTCCTTAGAGAGCTTATCTACCTCCTAGTTTCGTTCCCTATAAATATATCCAATTGTGAAAGAATATAAAGAAGTTGTGATTCTAAATACTTCTTCCAGTATAGAGTGCAATAAAATATTATGATAGTGTTGAGTATTTCGAATCCAATTGATGACAAGCAAAGAGTCCCTAAAAATTTGAAGAGTTTTTACACCCTTTTCCCTAGAAAAAATAAGTATGATATTTAAGGCCATTACTTCCACATAATTATTAGTTCCTAGTCCAAGGCCCATTTTTATTTTAAATAAATGTCTTTATAATAGACATAGGAGAGAATCTCCCCCACAATGTTGATTTTGGTCCTCGTAGGCCCCATCAAAAAATAACCAAAGCCAAGAGGTGTCAATTTGCTCGGCTTCAATTACTCAAATTGAGGGTCTCCCTTTTTCTTGTGGAAAATGAGCGAGAATGCTCAGTCCCTGGGAATATATTAGCTCCAAAATGGAAGGTTTTTCCTTAAATATGGTTGATTTCCTTGCCAACCAACCCGGTCCCCTCCCCCCACCCAACTTACAATTAGAGGTAGGGCCTTTATTTTCTTGTAGGCAGTTGTAGAGGACCATGTCCTCCAAGCCTCTTCTATTGACTGGTCGTTCCATACACAGTCCTAAGCTAGATGATTTTATCATAACATACATGAATGATAAAAGGACATTGAATAAAAAGGTATTCCACATATTCTTCATTATTCTTTCACAAAGAGCACCATCTCGATCCCTCTAATTTTCTTTTCTTCATGGTGTTCCATGTGGGTACCTTATTTTTTATTAAACACCACATGAAAATGTGATATTTCAGTGGGAATTTTTGCTTCCTGATCCTTTTCCACCACCACACAGGTTCCATGATATGTTGTTCTATATTGAGTTGAATATATCCTAGATTTCGAGTATATTCCCCATGCTAGGCATGTATCCAAGCCGGTTCATCATCCCTATCAATGATGTGGATGTGAGATGTGTACAGGGATCTTATATAATTTACCTAAATTACCTCATGCTCTAACCCTAGCCCCAACCATTGGGTCAACTTCCATCCTTGGTTCCAAATGGTAGAGAGGGTTTGGTTTGCAATCTAGTTCAAATGGAAAAATTCTTGGTTGTGGAGTAAATGGACCATCTCTAGTGAGAGAAGGTGTATGTACCCACTTCCTGTCCAGGGATCAAAGTTGATATGAAACTTTGTTCATTTTCCAATATGCCATGTCATTCCTTCACCTATAACAGGAAAGGAGTTTAAAATTTCTTTCCAAATAATAGAGAAACCATGTTTCTGTTTTGAAGGGTTTCGAATCCATTCTTCTACTGTCTCAGGGAGTATATGTTTATGAATCACAACGATTGTATATATATTTTCACATTATATAATCCTCCAACATTACTTGGTTTCCAATACTTTAGATAAGAAAAATATGTTCTTGAGTCCCCAACCCCCCAACAATTTGGGTACCACCAACTGTTTCCATTTTACCCAAGGTAGTACAATTTTTTCTTGGTTGTCGTCCCACATGAAATTGAAGCATAACCTTAGATATTTCTCCAAGATCTCTTTTGGAATCCAAGCCAAGGAAATATAATACATTAGGATAACTTCTAGAACACACTTTAAAAACACCAAACGCCCCACCCAAGAGAGCCAATGGTAACTACATATTTTCAGTCCTTTTTTCCATCTTTTTTATGAGCCATGACCAATCCTCCTTCTTGTAGCAATTTGGTTTTACCTGAAATCCAATATATTTGATCCCTTCATCTAAAACCTTCACATCATAGGGGAAGAGAGAAACATAAGCATTTATCTCCTCCACCTCCAAATTTATTATAGATAAATAATATTTCCTAATTAGCATGCCCTGTTCCACCCCCAAACAACCCCAAAATATCCTGTAACTTTTCCACATCCCTACGAGAACCATCACAAAAAATCAAAAAATCATCCACAAACAAAATATGTGTGATATTAAGATCTGGTGTAATTGATATCCCATGGAAATATCCCCAAACTTTTGCATTTTCTAGCATTCTGTTAAGGCCTTAATTTACTAGAAAAAAGAGTAGAGGGGACATAGGGCATCCTTTCCTGAGACCACACATCATGCAAAATAAAGGAGAGGCTAACCCGTTGATTATCACTTCAAAAGAAGAAGTTGTGATACAACACATAACCCATTTTACAAAGGGTACTTCAAAACCTAAACGGGTAAGGAGAAGTCTTAGATATATCTAGTTGACATGATCATATTCCTTTGAGAGATCAATATTCTACACTACACCTTTGGAATTCCTTGTTTTTAGACTATGCATTACTTAATGTACCGCTCCTATAGCTCCATGGATTTTTCTACCTTCTAAAAACCCAAATTGTTCACTAGAGATTGTATCAAAAAGTATTTCTTTGATTCTTTGGGAGATGAATTTTGCCACAACTTTATAGATAAAATTCCAGGTATGAAATCATCAAAAAAGATGGGGTGATAAGTTTTAGGAATGAGGGTGATGAAGGTAGAGTTGAGAGGTGCATGCATGTAGCCCCGGGATCTTGAATCTTCCACAACTTTCAGAATGTTTGAGCCAATCTCCTTGTAAAGACCCAGGAAAAATTCAATTGACCAACCATCTAGGCCAGGGATCTTGTTCTGCTGGAATATGTGGAGAAATACTTTATCTCTTATCCAATGAATTTCCACATAATTGACCTTTTTCCTTATTCATCCATAAAAATAGGTAAATAAAGTGCTATCCTCACAATATCATCCATGGAAACCCTTGTGTATGCTTTGAAAACATTCTTAAAATAGTTTTTTGAAAGTTTGTCCAAACCGTCAAAAGAGTAGATGTCTCTTTTTGAGTGGTCCTTTAGGCTCCATATGGTGTTTGTGAGTTTTCTCCCCTTTGCATAGGCTTGGAATTTTTTTCTTGTTCTCATCCCCACTCTTCAGCCACAAAGCTCTTCTTTTCAATCTTCACGTTGCTTCACATTCCTTCTAGATTTATCTTATTTTCTTTTCCAAATAAATCATATGCTCCTTTGTTTCATTAGTGTTGTAACCCCTTCCTTATGAGTATTAGATACCTTGAATTTATTTATCAATCTCGGAGATGGATTTTTCGTCTCTTTGTCTTTTTTCTTGAGCCCACTCTTGGGTTTCCTTTATTACCTTCTTCATATTTGCAACAAATTGGACCGTTGCTACAAGCCCAAATTATGGATCATATCAAGTCCAATGTTTTTTATTAATTTATGGAATCTTTCATCTGAAATCCATGCTAAGTTGAATTTGAAAGGGATAGCAAGTTTACTCATTCCTCTAGCCATCTCCAAGAAAATAGGAGAGTGATTTGATTCTCCTGCGCTATCTACCCATTGCCTCACCTAAATGGGCATATCCAAGAGGTTTGTCTCTAGCAAGAACATGTTGAGTCTCTTCACAATTCGTTCCTTTCCTGTATGCGTATTCCTCCAAGTGGGCATGAGTTTAATTGGATCTATGTCGATGAGTCCTTTTTCCCCGAATAAATGTGAGAAAAAAATAGACAAGGGATCTTCTTTAGCTCTGGGACCCCAAGCTTCCAATGATCCTATAGAGAAATTGAGATCACCTCCAATGATGAGTCCATCATGTTTCATAAAGGAGTGTTTTTAAATATTCTCTCAGAAAGGAATACACTATGAATTTGGCTCGTATATGTTCAAAAGCATTAAATCCATCCCTAATTCTTTAGAAAAAAAAATCCACACCCATCCTAGATTCAATCCCCCAGGATTTTTTGGCTTTGATAGTTTGGGGATTCCATACAAATTCCAATACCCTTGATATTCCTTTAGCATCCAACCCCATGGAATTCCATTACTTCATAATATTCTCCAGAACCTTTACCACAACTTCACTTTCCCCAAATTTTTCTTTAAAGGAAGATTTCTTAGAAGGGCTCACCACAACTGTGCAATTGAAGGAGAACACTTTCATGATTCATCCCCTTCTAGTGATGTTTCTACTCTAAGGGCCCCAAATATTGATTGTTTTCTTCCTGCTACTACATCAACTAACACCCATTTCTGGGATTTTGAAAAGAATTATTTCCTCCCTCTTCCTTTTCACCTTGTAGTCTCCCCAGGGTTAAGGCCAAATCCTTTCCCCTGTTTGACTGGTGCAGAAGGCATCGATATAACCCTCTTTCTAAGCCGGTATAGGATAACATCCTCTTATAAATCCATCGAGTGATATGATATATGACGATGCAAAGCCCACTCCTTCCCTCCGAAGGGCTACTCAACCTCCCGGTCTAGGATCGTTCAAGTAACCGAACCACATGGTTCATTAGACTCCAAATGGGAACCAATCTAACTTGACACATGCCCTTTTACTTTCTCGGCACCCACTATTTGGCACCCGTGAACCCTCTCCTTGTGCTTTTAACTCTTGTACCAACGATCTCTAGCTCTCGATGCTAGGATCCCTCCTTGATGTGACCACAAACTATGACTGTGGGCCAACTCCTTTCACGACCCCACGTTTCAGGACTTTCACGAGCTGCTTCCTCCCTTTTTCTCGATTCCTGAATCAACGAATTCTTCAAGACCAGATATGCGATCCAAATTCCTCTCACAATCAACGAGTGTGATCCACTTCGTGAGTTCAAACTTCGCGAGTCCTCTCTCCCGACGACTCTACTCCTACCAAATTTGTGAATCAACAAAGTGTCGATCCAACTCCACATGTCCTCTCTCACATGGACGACTAAGATTACTTTAGCTCTCAGCTCTTCGGGTATCCTCCTCTTGTCTTTTCTCTAAAGGGTTACTCCTCTGAAATACATGGATCTCTGCCATGTGCCCTTCTAGATCCAATGGTCTGGATTCAAATCGCTCTTCACGACTTCGCGAAGATCCTTGTTTGATCTCAAAAAACCTTCTGAAGTTCCTGCTCCCGAACTTCTCGATATTCTGCCACCTGTCTCCTCCGACGATGGATGATTTATTTGTCTTCGAGACTTCAGTAATCCCTTGAATCCCTTTGCACACTTAGCGCAATTCCACCTTTCGAGACTTAGGCCGTTCTCGATCTCCTTTTTCACCCCTTGCAGAATTCTACGCAGACTCTTTTGCGACTTTGCTAAGCTTGAAAAACCTTTCAAAGTTCATAATTCCTTTGTGAACTTCCTCATGACCTCCTGGAAACTTCTTTCTCTTCCTCCTGAGCTTTTTAAAATTTAATTACAAGTTCCTCGGTGCACTCCTTACGCTCAGCTAAGATTCTTGACGACTTCTCCCTTAGCCTATATGAGCATCTTAAGGAATCTCCTTTCCTTTGTCAATGCTCACTCGCAAAGACTTCCTTCACCAAAGTGTTCAAAAACCCTGGGATTCTCTTAATAATTACAGCACTTCCAATCGTGTTTCTTCTATGCATTCTCACACTATCTCGATGCCCTCCTAGTAGAGTGCTTTAGAGTGTTCAGTAACTCTGAACTGTACTTCCCCTTTCACAGTCTTTCTTTCCAAGGTACTTAACCATCTTGAAATTTTTCCCCAAGTCTATGAATTATCCTGGTGTGCCCTCCTGGCAGCTTCTCTTTTGACTCCACTGACTTCATATACACACTCATTGTGTTGGTTCACAAAGTTTCCAGCCTCTATCTCGCACTCCTTGCACTTATCCTAGAGAACCAGACTTAATTCAACACACTTATGGATAGAAAAATATATCTCTATCCCTGCAAACAATTTCTAACATTCATCTACAATTCAAATTCTTACAAATGACATTCATAACACAACATCCATTACACAAAAATTGAAAATAGGAAAAATTGTCATTTTATATTAATGGTAGAATGCCAAATTACAATGGTGGAGTTTGAGCTACAACTGAGTCTCAACTCTCTACATTTCTCTCCCTATAACAATCACTACTACAATCCCCCTCTACTTGGAAATAATACAAATATTTATACAAGAGGGGCTTCTACAAGCTTCCCTCACAAGCTAAAATAGTGGCATCAAATCATCATTTAAAACACCTACCTAATGGACAAATTACAATGATGGAAATCTTCTCCAAATCAGATGCATATTCCTTCTGTCATCAACCACTTAATGGTGACCTTATCTATAGCTTGTGCGAAAGCACAACTTGGATTTTCTAGCATGTCCTCATTAAATGCCTTAATCACACCTTTTTATTCTCGAGGAAAAATGAGGTGGTGATGCCTCTCCTTCCTTGAATGCGCACCACACATGTTAATTAGCTGGCACGTGTTGAGGTGAAGCGATGCTCCTACATCAATATAGAATATAATAGAGTAGTGGTATCACTGGGAGATCCATGAAGAAAGTAACATTGGGATAAATAAGGACCAGGCACAAATAAAATAGGGGATCTAGGAAAGCAATTGAGGGATAACATATTGGACATAACACCCGACCAGTCCCTACCTAACAATGTCAAATAATTAATTAAGAAATTGATGGAGAGTGATGGGGATAAAATCATACTTGAGTGGGACGGTAGAACCCTTACCAGGACCTCATTGCTCTAAATGTATCTAAACTCGAATCCATCTGCAAAGTATATAGGTTGAGGATGCGATAGTTGTGAAGTGGATACAAGGTCCTTGCTTCTCACGACCAAATCCATACAATTTTATCCCCTCTCTTTTGTTTCTTGTATAGTGTCTTCTGCCTCTGAATAAGTCACCTCCACCTGTGATTCTGCAAAATTGTTCAATTTGGGTGAACAACCAACCACAATCTTTCTTCTAAGGGGTATATCACATTCCTTGAATACATGTATATATATTTTGGCATCATCTACATCATAAAGGTAAGCCCTCATAGTCTAGTTTTTTTTTGAACACTTTTCTCCAATGAAAATATCTACTTCCTCTGCCAGGCCTTCCCTGAGATTTAAAGATACCATTATATGGGAAACACACTATTCACCGGTCTTATGAAAAAACATGTTTGCTTCCAAAAAATAACCTAGCATATTTCAAAATATTTTGAAAACCTATACCATTCAGTATTCTATAGGAAGCCCTAGAAGTCGAACCCAAATCGATGCCACATCTATCCATTCCTTACTGGCATAAAAATTTGGCATCCATTTCTTAAGGAGGAATAACGATGAATCAATACGCCAAACCCTTGAGAGGGATTTATCGACCTCCTCTATCGATAGAAATTTAAAAGGAACCAACCTCTTGTCAACATATGCACATAAGGGAGGGGGTAAAAAAAGGAGCTTCAATTTTATCCCACCCAGTTGAAGATGGTTTCCGCACTGAATTTGTAGCCTCTGAATCTTCCCACCACTATCAAGTCTACCATCTCTACCTGATGGGAGAGTTGTATGTCTTCCCCCAACACTAGCCAAACCGATTTTTCCATTGGTATTTAGTAGTTTGATTTTCTTGTGCTTGGGACTTGGATGTGTGCATTTTCTTGTGCTTGTGCCTCCTCTTATATATTGAGCACCTGAATTCATTACAGCAATGGCCCAAGCACCATCCCCCTCTGGCCCATTTTTTTCATTTAGGTTTTTTTTCAGTCGGAGATGATTCTAAGAAACGTGAGACTATGGTAGAGACGAAATATCTGATTGTGGAGGTTAAAGGAAACTGAATCATTTTTACTGGTGGGACGTGTCTATACAAGGGACAATTCAACTCAATGTTTATTGACCAAGGAATTCCCCTACTGGTAAACACTACTCTGTCCAAAGAACCATAAACATCAAGTAAATGAGAGGGGATATCATACTATAAAGAGTCAGGATGAGTGAAACCTTGAGACAAACCTACATGTGTAGGAACAAAATAGGTATACTCTGTGGTTCTTCGAAAAGGTTTTCCTAGGGAAGGGTCCAATGACTATTTCCCTAATTCCCATCATATCACTGACCCTAGTCCCCAAGGTGTTGTAAGCGATAAAGAGGTCCCAGGACCCTGCAAAAAGCTTTTCTTCGATGTGAGGATCTTGTTTGAATAATTTACCAAACCATCCTCGTTCCTCTAAAACATTAAAATTGGGCCCCTATTTGGCATGGCGATCCATAGTCCTGACAACTAGATCCACCCAAATATATACACTACTGAGCTTTTTTGGCGTGTAGTCCACCAAATCCTTGTCCTCATCCATAACTGGTAAACCTCGCCACACTTTCACCTTCTGGGCATCAACATTTGGGAGGATCCTCTTCATGGCTGGAAATCAACTACCATCGCCGGATTTAGACTGAGGTAGGGATCCCTAGGGTTTCTGTAGCCCGATCTCGTAATAAAAAAGAGCATCGATGATTTTATAATTATTACACACCGGCTCCATTTTTTTGTTATATGCCACATCAATGCTTGTATAAACATTATGCACTAGGTCATTGTTTTCTCTTTTGTGGAACATGAGTGCTCATATATTTTGTAGCCATCAATGCTTATATTACCATGTGCATCGGAGGGAAGTGAAATTTCAAACATTTAAGGTGAGATTCATGCCATTCTTTGTTACCAAGCCCCAATGCATATATTTTATTTTAATAATTGATACATATATTATTAGTAAAGAACCAATGCATATATTATATTTGAAATCTCGGGGCATATATTTTATTTAAAGAACCGATGCAGAATGTAATCATGCGCACCATAATATTTTGAAACAATAAATATAATTCAATGTTATGTCGTTTAAAGTAAAAATACTTTTTCACAATTTTTAGCACTACTAATAAAAATGCACTAGTGTCTATTTTATGGCATGCACCGTCTAGT
>JASDQU010949463.1:0-13998 GCA_032191745.1 Picea mariana | reverse complement strand
ATAGATATAGATATAGATATAGATATAGATATAGATATAGATATAGATATAGATATAGATATAACTAATTAAGACCACCAATAACTTTTGAAATCCATTCAAAATTCTATTTGAAGTTAGATTATTCTATGTTTCCCAAACTTTCTTTTAAGAACATATTCACATATTGATGATGGTTTTGGATTAAATGCATGGGAAAAAACAATTATGATATTCAATGGCCAATTCTTTAAATTCCATCTCATTCCATATTGTTGCAAGTTTGTCAAGTTCTCCCTCACCATTTGAAGTAAGTCTAGATTTTATTTATAATTAATTTTTCTGATTGAATTTATGTTATTTATGTACATGTATTTGAATAATTGATCATTGAATTTTTCATAATCATGATTCAATATCAAGTTTGGATGTGTAATATATTCCATCAGTCCAAACATGTTGCAACCTATTATCGAGAGAAAAATACCATGAGTAGATGTTTGATGAAAATGGACAACTACTTTACCCTGCCAATTGTAACATGCCATCTTCCAGAAACCGACCTAGGTCAACAATATGAGACCATGAATTGGATCTCTTTTATGACACCCTAGTAGTATGTGATTGTTTAAAATATAATGGGTTGGAAGAGAACCCTCGACGTGTCACATTGTCCCATTATATTAATGATCAACTGCCCAAAGTTGATGATATAATACCTCCCACTGCAGTCAAGAATCCAATAGGTGATATATAAAAGACACATAGGAACAATTCCATATGCTCCTTTTTTGAAAAGTTGGAAGTCAGATCAACTAATTTGTGTCCTAAACTGACCAACCCATCTCCTTCTGTTGAGTCAATGGAGAGTTCTGGTGAGCCAAAGTATGATATCAATACTACCCAAAACATCTCTACTAGGAGATCCAAAAAGTTGTTTGAGATAAGAGAAAAAATGTCTAAGTACACACCAAAGTTGGTTCAATTGTTGGAAGGTAGTGATGAATTCCCTCTTCCTATTCATTTTCAAACTAAATTCCAAACCTATTATGACTGAGCTTTGTATGGTGTTTGGTCGTGTTCCATGCATGTGCCCAATGTTGGAACCAAATTCTATTTTTGTGGTAATAGTTATGTGATTGCCAAGTTTAAAATAGATGTTGCAAATATTGGATTGTTTATCCTTTCACATGCTTCCATTCCTCCCAAACAATCAATGTCACTTATGCCATTTTGTGGTCCTATTTATAGTCGGTCTAATTAATTTAATATTTTTAAATACAAACATAACATTTCTATGTATACTATGTGTATGAATGGTTATGCTTCTGGAAGTTTTAACAAGAAAAACATGTTCTATATCGATGGTCATCCATGAACTAATGGGAACATCGCAAGGTTCATAAATAGTTGTAGGTCCTCATTATTTAGTGAAAATTGTTCCTTTGAGGAACACTCCAATGACAAAGAGTTATTTATGAAAAGGAAGAAATCTAGATTTGTTGGTGTGCATGCCATAAATATTTTTTCTCCTGGTGACGAGTTTTTAATAAACTATGACTTTCATAGACCACCAACTTCTCATCAAAAATTCCTTGCATTGGGTCTACCTTTATATTTCCCCTCTGGGTGTAAGAAAAATATAATTGAGCAATTGTGTTTTTGGATTTTCAATAGAATTGTTCCTTTGAGGAATGCTCCAAAGACAAAGATTTCATTGTGAAAAGGAAGGCATCTAGATTTGTTGTTGTGCATGCAATATTTATTTTTTCTTCTGGTGACGAGTGTTTAATAAAATATAAATTGTGTAGACCACAAAACGCTCATAAAAAACGCCTTGCATTTGGTATACCTTTAGACGCCCCCCCGGGGTGTAAGAAAAACATAATTGAGAAATTATATTTTTGGATTTTCAATGGAACTAATGTAAATGTATTGCTTAATTTGACATTTTTATTATAAAGTGGTTGGTTGCATGTTTATTATCGAGAAAAAAATTCCTTTCCTCTAATAAATGTTTGGCATAATGTTTGAACATATTAAATGAATTGTGTTACTAATATTATCGATGTAATGCTCAATATTTCTACAAGCAAGATTCTGATGACGAACGAACTGTCTACCATCTATCGTTACACCCCACTACGATGTCAAATCAAGAGAAAATTATTAAACAAGAACAACTCAAAGAGGAAGCATACCAAGAATGGTTGAATCAACCACCTATCTAATTCCTATTACGTCCTAAGTCACCAATTAAAATCCGCTACAGTAACACTAGTTCTTCACATGTTGGGGACAAAAGTAATGATATAGAGGTTGGTATGGATTATTTATTACAGGACACCCAAGCCATGGAGGGGATGTTTTTACATGCATTCCAACAAAATGAACTAGGGGATGACATTGATATCATCAATACCATCTTTGAAATCCTGAAATATGCTTCTACCACCCCTCTCTTTGGACATAGGTCAAGGTCTACCCAACTAGGGACAACGATGTTACTTTACTCCTTGAAAGAAATGTATGGTATGTTCGAAACATGTTTCTTGACACTTTTGAGATAACTTACCATTATTGACATTTCTATTTCCCACTAATTGTAGGTTACTAAAATATAAGGTACTTTTGAGTGATAATGTCTTGCTTGATAGCTATGAAGAGGAAAAGAAAATGTTGAAAAGGTTAGGTGTTGAGTACATATCATACCAAACATGTCTAAATTATTATATTATATATAGATAAGAATATGCAGACAAAGATATATGTCCAAAATGTGGGCATGAAAAGTACCATAAATTAAAAAATGAGTGTAAGACACATGGTCCTCCTCATAAGATATTGAGGCACATGCCTATAATTCCAAGGATTCAAAGACTCTTTCATTGAAAAAAATTATCCACATTGTAGGGGTGGAATTCCTCACATACAAGTGATCCAAGAGTTATGTGAATCTCAACAGATTCAATAACCATGAACCATGCAACATATAGAGGATACATGGCCTAATAAATTCAAGTATGAGGTACGAAGCCTAATATTGAGCATATCCATGGATGGAGTTAACTCGTATTCCCTCCAAAACACCAACTATTATGTTTACCCAATGGTAGTGATGAATAAAAATACCCCCCCATGGTTGTTCGTGAAGAATGAACATCTTATGTTGGCTCTTATAGTCCTAGGTAGAAGACAAGTGAAGAGAATGGATGTCTACCTCCAACCATTGATCGATGAATTTAAGCAATTATGGGAAGGGATATATTTATATGATGTATCAAGATCCATACAAATGAAGAATTATTTTACATTGTATGCCATATGTGTTTTCACTATGCACAATTATCCAAAAATAGGATTTTTCTCTGGTAAGCATGTTGATTGATTTATTTATATATGTCATATTCTTTGGCATACTTATCTGTTTTACTCTAACATGCTCTGTATACAATAACATAACAAGTATCTTAACAAAATGGTATCATGGATGTAAATGTTGTGGACCTTCTACTAAGGCCAGGTGATCCAACCGCCTATGGAAGCTGGTGTATGACTGCTTAAGGGTATTCCTCCCAAAATACCACCCTTATAGAGGAGTTGCGTCTTCTTTAGATGGTAAACTAGAGAGAACTCGAAGACCTGAAATAATCACACTGGAAGATTGGATTAGATATGATACAAAGAAGGAGAAGAAGATGGAATAAATGTTTGGTTCAAATGGGAAACCTATGTTTGATGATCCTGAATTTTTTGATACATATGTTGACAAAATTCTCATTGGGATGAAAAGGAAATTTGTATTTTATGAGCTTCCATATTGAGAGCATCTTAAGAGTCCCCACTTACTAGATCCCATGCATATATTAAAAAATGTTTCATCTTCTTTATGGAAGAACATATCATAGAATAAAAGAGACACATTGGCTATTAGGATATATCTTATTGCTTCTAATACTAAAAAGAGGCATAGGCCAAGAAAAGAAAGTAGAGGAGAGGTTGGTCCCTCTTGGTCTTTTAAAGAAGGTGATGTCCCATGGATTTTGAAGCAAGATGATCTGTATATGGTGAAGGATGTTATATTGGGTGTGAAGGAACCTTATTTATATGGGTCGACTCTACAGTGGTGCTTCATTGTAGAAGGGAATTTGTCGAGGTTAAAACTACATGACCATCTGAACCTTCTAAGGGTATGTATTTCGATACATGATTCTTTTTCTATAGTGTAGGTTAAAATATATTATGCACACACGGTTTTATGAAAATCAACAATGGGTGTGTTTATTTTATAATGTTATTATCCTTTTCTCATGCATGTTTGTGTGAACCATGACTTCCCCTAGGACCTGCAATGTGCCATATCTAAATTATCTGAATTTTTACATTGGATCACATCAAAGAAGATTCATATGGCTAGCATTCCATGGTGGCGTTGAGAGATATTTGAGTTTGTTTGTATGTTTGAGAAGGAAATGCCCACAAGTTTTATGTACTTGTAAGTTCATATTCTAATTCACCTACCTCATGAGGTTGAATTAGCTAGGGTTCTCTCATGCCATTGGATGTTCTTCTTAGAGAGGTACATGAAAAAATTGAAGGGGTTTGTTCAACAAAGGGAAAAACAAAAGGGCTCTATGGTAGAGGGGTGCATAGTATACGAGTCATTCTATTATTCCAGTGAGTACATCATGAAAATTAATGACACACTAGGGCAGTGGTTTTGAATGACCAACAAGATGAGAACAAAAGGGAAGGGGATCTACTCCAAATAAATGGAAAAAGGTGCATGAGAAAGAGTAAGTCACTTATATTTTCAAATTTGTACAAATAAATTGTTTACACTAAAGTTGATAATAAACATTTTATCTCTTACTATTCATTTTTAATTCTTGAATACGTCAGTGAATTCAGAAATTGATGCCATCAATAAATTCATTATTTACAATACATAGACGACACAACCATGACTCGCATTGTATGAAGAGAAAATAAGGAAATTGGATAGTGATAGGAAATAATTCATACAGTTGAATGGTAGAAGTATGCCTTACCCTAATCATTTAAAATAAAATATGACAAAAACATTTCCCAACAGTTAGGTGGTTAACCAAATCACAGAGAAATATGGCATGTCTAGTCGTTACCCACATGGAGAAGAGTTAAAAGTAGTATACATAGGTATCAAGTGCAACAACTCTATAATAATATCTCTGAGTACTATATTCAATTTATAATATTTCACATTTGAATTGCAAGATGTGTTATGTTTTCTTTTTAATGCTTGGTTTATTAGACATATGATATTGTCCTTTGTTTTCATTTTTACAGGTGAATTTGTTCACATCTATGTGAGCATATGGAAATCATTTTCACACTGAGGATGTCAATGATGGACACATCACACAAGATTGTAGAGTGGAGGTCAAGTTCAACCAATCTAGTTGTTCTATCCACCGTGATCAAAACCTAATAGAGGGGAAATTGGGTTACATTGAAAAGATACAAGATATCGTTCAAGTGGACTTCTAATCTTTTTAATGTGTTATTTTTAGTTGCAAGTGGTGGGATACCTTCAATTGAATAAATGTAAAGGGAGATCATAATAATGGGATAATATGTATTAACTTCAGAAAAATGTGTGTTGAAACTAAGGAACCGTATGTTTTCCCAAACACTACAACCAATTTTTTTTTTTACCCAAATGTGTTGGAGGGGGATTGGTGGTTCGTACTGAGACATGATTCAAGATCAAAACATATTTTTGAGAACAACAATGCTATAATGCCAAGTGAGGAAGATAATCAAGGTGATGGCAATGAAGAGTGATATGTAAATTCTTTGTTTCAACATTTATATTCCGGATGTGTCATTTTATTATTGGTATCTATAATTGGCCAATTATGTTTGTTTTCTTCATTTTATAATGTTGGATATGAAAAGTTAACAACCATTTAAAACCACAACATTTAAAATACATTATATATTCTAAGCGTTAATTTAGATATCACAAACTTGATGGCGTATTCATATAATACAATAGTAAAGATTTATTTTCAAGTATATTTTATTTTTTTAAAAGATGATATTTAAAAATCAAACCTTAATGCTTTTATTTTTCGAAAAGATTAAAATTAAAATAAATATATACTTTGATGGAAATCTAAGGACAATTACAAAAATATAACTTCTTTCAACATTTTTGGGTTCTAGAATCACACTTGTAGTGTTGGCATTACCAACTTCAATAGAATTCCCAACCTAACCAGTGAAAATATCATGGCCTTCACCTATTCCACTCCATCCTTTACATTTCTAAACATATAAACTTATATTAATCATTATTTTTACATTCTCCTTGAAATAAGTGTCAATATATGAAGGAAATGGAACTTCTAAAAGAGTATTTTCTAGAGCCTAGACACAATTAAGAAAAAATTTAAGGATCCACAATTATCTAAAAGTATATAAATAAGTGTCAATATGGAAGGATATGGAACTTCTAAAAGAGTATTTTCTAGAGCCTAGACACAATTAAGGAAAAATTTAAGGATCCACACTTATCTAAAAGTATAGAAACCTTTGGCTATTTTATTAATTCTTAAAATACTAATTATAAAATGTTTGGTGATATTCCTGTAAAAGTATTTCAATTTCCAAGTATTTGTATATTTTTAAAAAAATATTGACAACTTTTAGAGTAAAATAATTTTATCCCATAGAATGTGGGTGAATAATTTTTTTTTAAATAGAAATTAACAAATTATTTTTAGGAAGAAAACTAGACAAATCATGAAATTTAGCCTCTAAAGTTTTCCCACCCTAATCCAACCCTAGAAAACTTGGATATAAATCGTTACCATGGAAAACAAAGATTGAAATTCATTATTATTAATGATTTAGTTTTCATATTTAATAATTAAATTTAATTAATTATAATTTTTAATAACAAAAAATATTAAATATAACTATTATAACTTTATCATTAAAATAAATGAAAAACAACATTTCATATGAGTAATTATTCGAAAAAAAATTCATCAAACAAATCCAATATTTTTGTACATTTTAATACAAAATCAATGAAATACAATGCTTAACATACTTTTTTAATAGAAGATTCAACTAATACTTACATGTGGTTACATATTTTTTTAATAGAAGATTCATAAAGCTAGTAATAGAGTGAAAATTTGTGAAACCATTTCATTGAAAGTGTATAGATCAAAATTAATATTGTTCTTTATATTTAATATTTTAAATTTAATATATTATAATAGTTGAATAACATAAATTAATAAAATCTTTGGAAAAATTTAAATATAATAATTGTGATTTTAGTAAACAATTATATTATAACTTTGACTTCTAATCTTTGAATAATAAAAATTAATAAAAATAACATTATTATTGCATCATCATTATTATTAGTGAATAATTATATCATAATGTTATTATTACAATATATGAAAAATATATAATTATTCAAATCACGGTCATTTCGTTCATCATATTTATGTATGTTTGTTTGTAAAAGCATTTAATCAACATATTGTTTCTTGTTGGACAACAAAAAATTCACCTTGAAGAAGAGTTAAACATTGTATGGCATTAATGGTTATAATTTTTTTCAATCACAATCCAAATTAAATAATTTCATAAAAGTAAAGTTAAACATTGTATAACAACTATAAATTTAAATGAGTGATACATCTCAAACTTAATTTAAAAATAGAGAAATCATTAATAATGCTAATCATTAGCATGCTCATAATACATTTTATAAATCAAACAGCAACAACAACAACAACAACATGAACATGATGTGAAAAAACATAATATACATGAGAGATATACCTATCAATATACATGTCAAATATACATCTCATCAAAATCAATAAACATGTCATATATACATCTCAATTCAAATATACAACAATCAATACATATGTCAAGTAACGCTACTAGCTAGGTCCACCACTAGAGCCAAAGGCATCAATGCCTCTACTACTAGAGGCATTAGTGCCTCTACTACCATAGGTATAGGGTATATTAGTACTTATGTGGTAAAAAAATGAAGAAAGTAGACTCTCATATATCTCTCCACCAGGATCAATCTATGCAACACCCAATGTGAACATAGTGTCCACAACATCAATAGTTGTGACACATGTGGAAGAAGAAGAGGATCTATGGATGGTGACACATGTTGTGGAGGAGGAGGAGGAGGAGGATCGAGAATGGTGACACATGTGAAGGAGGAGGAGAAGGAGGATCGATGGATGGTGACACATGTGGAAGATAAGGAGGAGGATCAGTGGATGGTGACACGTGGAGGAGAGGGAGGAGGAGGAGGGGGACCAGGTGGTGGAGAGGATGTGGGTCAGTCTATTGATGAGTCAAATGGAGTGGATTCATCAGCAGCATACCTCAACCTTTGGATGAGGTTGATGATGCCAAAAAAATGATGCATTAGTGACGTCATGTCATGAGGAAGTGTCACCCATATATTAGACAAATCCGGTACCTGTAATATGTCTCAAACCTGTACGGGTACCACTCCACACCTAACCATCAAACCACATAGGCGATCTTCCACCTATGTACGGACTCTCCAATCCGTCCTTCATGGCATGTTGGTTCTATGTGTTGGAGCTTTACACATTGCCTCCTCCATCTCCTCATCCTATAGGGTAGGTTCATCCCCAACATATGTGTCAATATATGTGAAACAATAGATAATAATAATCAGATAATTGAAACAACATGTTACAAAAAATGACATGTGCATTAAATAAGACATAAAAATATGCAACTAGATTTATCAAAACATAACAATAATATTACCTATAATATTGTGGCTCAAATGGAGTAAATAAGAGGTGTGGGAATCTTCTCCAATTCATCCCTATGTATAGGTACTCTACAATATTTTCCTCTCCAACTAAAAAATCACATATCTCTCTATTGACTGGAGTACACGTCCACTCCTGCTGCCCCCCCTTGGGAAAAAACTACCCCCACATGCACATATGCATATCAATCATAGGCCTAGCAGGGAAGTGGGGTATTGTCTATTGAGTAGTATGAAACCTATAAAAAAATAATGTAAATAAATCTGACATGAATGGGAAGAATAACCTCCCATAAAAAATGAAGCAACAATGATCCAATGTAAAACAAAATTATCTCAAACAAATCTCCAACCACCTAATCAATTAGTGTCTCTAAACTAAACTGTCTACATATTCAATCAAAGGTAAACTAATGTGCTTCCCTTTAGAGGTAAATTGTGAAATTTCTATGAGAATAAGAGACAAGAACATAACCTACTATGCACTAAATTAATCTACTCACAACTAACCACTATCAACCTCGACGTCCACAGTGGAAATAATGTCCCGAGTAATATATCTCTACACATATCCAAACTATATATCTCCTGCAATGTTAGGCAATAGATTAGGGAACTGGGGCCAAACCTCCCCCCTCCTAAACAACCCAGTGATAAAATAAATATCCTCCTTTGTGGGTTTATACCAAGATCGAGACAAACGGTGAATGCCTATCGAGCATGATCCCAACGACAAATCAATTGTTGTAAAAATGAAAAGTCCCCCCCAAGGGATGTATCCACATAAAACCCGAGGAGGCCAACATTCGTCAAAAGGACACACGTCTGAGGTGCAATAGGGTGAGGGATCCTCTGCCTCTGTCTCTCTTGGGCCTCCCACTCATGTACAAAGATGTATATGTCAACTTCCTGCTACTCTTGCTATTGTCATCATCATCATTAATTCACATAAAATTATTTTTAGGAACATACATATAGATAAAACAAATTGAAATTATAAAACATGCACATATATAGCTATTTTGTATTTATAAAAAACTGAAATTAATTTATATTTGCAAAAGAAATGCAGAAAAGTAATCGATGCATCTATAATAGATAATATGCACCGCAATTGTTGTGTTATATCAGAACCCAAGCACCATTACATGATGCAGTTGGTATAATGAATCATTGCTCCATGGTTATTGGAGAACCTATATGTATTTTAGTGATGTGTCATGTTCTATTGTGCATTAGGAATGAGGTGTCCCACAAGACGCACCACTATGTCATTTTACCTATATTGTGTGCGAGGCAATGCGGTTGGTTCTATGTAATACATTTGTGATCTATGTTGGTTGGAGAACCGATATGTATTTTATCAGTGCATTTAGTTTTATAACACACCGACAATGGTGCATCTCGTCAAATGCACCATTAATATAAAGGTAAAATATGTGAGGTGGTGCGGTGATGTGCATGACACATGTGTGTTGGTTAGAATTAGATGCATTGATTCCTCTATTTTTATATGGTTTTCAAGGTGATTCATTATATATAGCATATCAATGCTCCATGTTTCATGGAGCACCTAAATTTTTAGCAATGCATTGTGTAAAATAATGCATTGGGCATAGGGCGTTCCATATGATGCATTGCTATGCTAATTATTAAATGTTTGACATGGTGTCATGTAGTGCACAACATAGATGCATTTATTATATTGGGACACATATCTTTTTCAAATTTTATAGGTTTGAAATTGGGTGGTGCAATTGGTTATAGATAATGCATCGGTGCTCCATGTTTCATGGAGCATCAATGTTTATTTTAGAGGTCACACATTATCTTTTAGAATACACCGATAATAGGGAATTATATAAGACACACTACTATGCTAAATTGTTAAATATTTGGCCCCATGCCGTGTTGTGCACACCTCGATGCATTTTGTGGACTTTGACGCACCACTATGTTAATTTTTTTATGTTGGAAACTAGGTAGTGCAGTTGGTTAAATGGAATGTACTGGGCCTCCATTTTTCTTAGATAATTGGTGTTTTTTTTAGAGATGCATTGTCTTTTAGGACACACCGATAACAGGGCATCCCATAAGATGCACTTTTATGCTAAATTGTTAAATATTTGGCCCGGATCCATGTTGTTCACAAAAACGATGCATTTGGTGAACTTTGATGCACCACTGAGTTAAATTTTCTATGTTGGAAACTAGGAGGTGCAATTGGTTAAAGTGAACACACCAGTGCTCCATTTTTCTTTGAGCACCAACATTTTGTTTATTGGTGTGTTGTGTTTTATAATACACGTGTAAAGCAACATCCAAGAAGATGCATCACTATGTTTATTTATCAAAATTTGGTGCAATGTTGTTCTGTGAAAAACACTGGTGTGTTTATTAATAATATATGCATCGTCGATTGTGATTCCTATAAATTAACAATATGTGCTAACTTCCAAGGTGAGCCGATGCATTCAAGTGCACCAATTTCAAATTTTAATCCAATGAAAATGAAAATAAGAAGGTAATAAACAATTTACTTGCTCTCTTATCTCCCAAGGAGGCATGGTTGCACCATAGAGAAGAAATGAAAATTTGCGATATTTTCTAAAATTTGGAAATGTGTGGTATCTACAGGTGGGGCTATCGAACTGACTATATAGCACCGCAAAAGGGATGGTAGTTGAATTAGAGTGAGCATAGATGCTTTTATAAGAGGTTGGAAGCATAGAATAAAGTGTAATAATGAAAAGTGATTTGGCAATTTTTTTTTATTTACCCTACCTCAATGCGCCCAACAGTGATATGCATCAGAGAATCATGTGTACACGCACTAGGTTTCTTTGTTTAGAGTGGGCCATTGTTATGTATTTTAATTGATTTATAACGTCTAATGATGAACCTTAATATTTGAGCACTGGGGTTTTATTTTTAGGTGTGCATCGGTGTGTAGGTACTTTACATGCACACTGGTAAAAAAACCTTTACAAAACCCTTTGGTCGCTCACCTATGCTATAAACAGAGGAGGGATAAATTTTTCAGGGAGGTTCCATAAAAACCTCTGCTACAAGGTTTTCTCCTTGTAGTGATTAGATATAATAGTTTGTATTTCACCCATATCTATGTATGGAATATTCATTAGGATTTCCTCTTCATCAATGATGGTCAAGTTCATGAGGATTGTTGGGGTTGATGTTATTCGAGTTGCGGCTTCTGGATCAAAATACATGATATATTTATTTCTATCATCAATGATGGGTGTGTTTAAAGTAGACATATACATTAGGAATGTCTTTAGAAAATTTCATTTAGATGCATCATGCTAGGTTGAAGTAAGGTAATCACACCATTTTCCTATAGGAGGTTGGCTGATGAAAAGTTATATTTCTTGAAAGGATTCTTCCCACCATCTTGTTTCTATGGATTAGTCTAAGTATCTTTATTTTTAGTTTGTTGGAGTCAGTAGTCCATTGAGGTTTCATGTTGAAAGGTTGACTAGTTGATTTGGTTGAGCAACATTTGTTTGCCTTCAATTTCCTCTCAAGCTTGATAGTGTAATGGAATGATTTTGCAAGATTTCCAATAACAGGGAATTCCATCTCTTATTAGATGCAAGGATCTAATCCATTGATATACTTCAAACAAGTAGTTTTTATTCCTCCCTAACATGAATTTGAGTCATTAGTAAATGAGATTCATCAATATAAATTTGTACAATTGGATCTTTCCATTTCCTTAACTACTCCCATATCTTGCACTGTTGTTATTTAAATTTGGGTGGATAAAATTTCATTCTAGCATGTTTTTCATGTTTGTTTGAAAGGTTTTCCCACTAGTAGTGTGATCTAAAAATGAAGAAGACTTGTATTCTTGAAAATATTTGCAAGTTAAAATTTTATGTGTTAAAATGCAAATGGATCAACTTTGCAACACAACTTTAATAGGATTTACTCATTCAAGATGCATATAAACAACAACATAATCAAAGAACAAAAAACACATAACACAACAAATGATAAATGAGTTCACCCCTCTCTTGGGCCACATCTCCTGGTCTAGCTTCCAATGGATCATTTGTATTATTTGCTCAAAGTTCTCAAAAATGTGCTTTACAATGCTCAAAATGCCAAATAGACTGCTCCAATGTCTTCAAAACATCCAAAAACCCCTAGCTGGGCTTTTTCGGCACCTCGTTTGGCCAAAAAATGAAGAAGATAGGCTTCCTGGAAGTCCCCCCTTCAAGCTTGTTGTCTCTGCATCTACAAAACACATCCTTGTTGGCTCAACCTAGCCCATACGCATATTTAAGCATAAAAACTTAGCACCGGACGCAACTGCGTGAACTGTGCAAACTGTAGGACAGTTACAGGCGCACCTAGCCCCTAACCGTCAAGGGCAAGGTCGTATGACCCATGTGACTGCGCACTAGCATTAACATAGGCTCTTGTTCCATAATCCAATGGTCAAAGGCCAAATGACAGGTCGTTTGTATAACCCTTGGAACAAACACAACCGTGTGCGTGCCCGTATGGTATAGCATTGGGTCATATGTAATACAATGTGCGACCAAGGGCGGGGGCTAAGCCCCGGCCCGGTCGTGCCCCAAACTACACGCATATGAAAACTTTTAAATATATTTCACCATATATATTACAAGGAACAACTAGTGGTGTGCCGGTTGGTGGCTCTTTCCAAGTCTTTCCCCCCTGCCCGAAGGTCGCGGGGTTGACTCCGGCCAATGACATAAATTTTAAACCAATAAATTTATGACATGTGGCAGCCATTGACTGGGCCACGTGTCGTCATCTCGTTCGCTGACAAACATTCCATGTCACATACCAACTATCTGAATAACTGTCTGCCATGTGTCGTATGGCCTTCCACATGTCGTACGGCTTGCCACATTAGCGTCCTTATGGACTGTACGGACTGTACAGTCAACACCCCTTTTTTTGCCTATTTGTAAATTTGAACAGAACGCCATATCTCTCGCTCCCGACATCTATTTGAACCCAAACAAGTTGTGTTGGGTTCGTAACGACGCGGTCTACGCTCTCGTTTGATTTGAAGTGATTCCAAGCACTTTGAATTTTTTAGCAAAATTTGATCCCCTGATCACACCTCCCCATTGGAAATCTTTTGGACCTCCAAAAGACTATTTTTAGTC
>JASDQU010949462.1:17129-32478 GCA_032191745.1 Picea mariana | reverse complement strand
GTTTCATCATCTTGAATTTTTTGTATTCTACAATATACCTCAATTTGACGTATCCAATTATCTAACTTCTCATCATTAACTTCTCCATTGTATATTGGCAATTCAAATTTTATATCAAGCTTTAATGAATGAATTTGCGAAGGAGTTTTACCATGTCCCTTTGGAGAATTTGGAAGAGGTCTTGAACTGGTAGAAGAAGAAGAAGAAGAATATGGAGGAGAGGGTGGTGGAGAAGCACCATTCCCTCCATTTCCGTTTGGAGTTTTGTCACCATTGTTTCCCTTGTGCCTTGAAGGGTTGGAGCCTTCACCTTGTGACAATATGTTCCTTTCCATCAAGATCTTCATCATCTCTCTCAACTCTATGACATCCTTTCTGAGATCTTCATCTTCTGCAGGAACACGTTCATGACTTTCTGCATGAGCCATACTTGGTGAATGCCTCCTTGAAACTTGCAGTGATTGTATATGCTTCCTCCTTGAAGGATGAGAACTTGGCTCCACAAGTTGACCTTCTCCTCTTGTGAGTTTCAACCTTGTGAGTATCAGAAACAAAACACTTGCAAACAATCAAGTCTTCAAAAACCAGTGCTCTGATACCAACTTGATCTAAAAAGGAAGGAAGACTTGAAATCTTGAAATTATTTGCAAGTAAATGTTATGTGTTAAAAGCAAATGGATCAACTTTGCAACACATTAATTAAAGGATTCCTCATGCAAGATACAAATAAACAGCAACATAATCAATGAACATAAGCACATAAACACAGCAATTGATAAAGGAGTTCACCCCTCTCTTGGGCTACATCTCCTGGTCCAGCTTCCAATGGATCATTATTATTAATTGCTCAAAGTGGTCAAAAACATGCCTTACAATGCTCAAAATGACCAACAGACTACTCCAATGGCTTCAGAGCGTCCAAAAACCCCTAGCTGGACTTTTTCGGCACCTCAATCAGTCGAAAAACGAAGAAGTTAGGCCTCTTGGAAGGCCCCTCTTCAAGCTTGTTATCTCTGCATCTACAAAACGCACCCCTTGTTTCATGAACCTGGCACACACGCAATTTAAAGCGTGAAAACCCAGCACCAGGCGCAACCGCGCCAACGGTGAAAACTATAGAACGGTTATGGGCGCGCCAGCCCCTAACCGCCTAGCACCTGGGCACATTAGTCTTCCATACGTCCGGCGCAAAGGGCTAAGTTCATAGGCAATAATACCATGACACATGGCGGGTCGTTTGAACCGTTCAAACCACAATTTGAAAATGCGCCAACCGTTATACTAAGTCATATGGTAATGCAATCGTGACCGGGGGCTTTACACATTGCAAACATAAAATTCCGCGCACCCATTCCACATAGGGCATGGTCATATATATAACCCATGAGACCGGGGTTTTGGTTTAACATTTCGCGCGATACATATATATATGGTCACATAACAAATGACATGACCACGGTTCGAGGCTAAGCCCCGGCCCGACCCCCCGCCAAACTTTACAATTTGCAAATTCAAATACATAGGAACTCGCATACATAGCAAGGCATAATCGGTGGTCCATTGGTCGGACGGACTTTGTGAAGGCGCTATGCGGTGGGGAGGTCCAAGGGTCAAACCCCACGAACTCCAATATATTTTAACAAACCAACCAATAGCTAATACCGGGGTGCCACGTGGCATCCCATGACTGGGCCATGTGGCACCCAATCATTTGACCAAACAATGCCACGTGTCACATCCCAATTCGACGAATTGTCAGCCAACAAATGATTGCCACGTCAGCATGTACGAACTATACGGACTGTACAGTCAGCGTCCTTTTTTGCCTGTTTGACATTCCAAACAGATTGCAATATCTCTCGCTCCCAACGTCCGTTTGAGACAAAACGAGTTGCGTTGGGTTCTCAACGACGAGGCCTACGTTCTCGTCCAGTTTGAAGTGATTCTGAGCACTTTGAATTTTTGAGCAAAATTTGATCCCCTGATCACCTTCCATTCCTCCTCTCTCTATCAATGCTTCCCCCCTTCCCCCATGCACACAGGGAAGTTTATATGTCTGATTCCATTGTCATTATACCTTTGTTATATAGCAGTATCTTAATAGAAGTATACAGTGATTGAATGTACCTTCCTTGATATCCACGTAGAAAATTCGTGCTCCGCTATGCTGTATGACTTCGTTGTGTCAACCGCAAACTCTGTTATGAAGCCTGCCGCAACACTGTCAAGCCAAAATTCTACTACGCGGGTGAACTTCTTTTTCACCTGTTGTAATTGCTCAATCTGTACTAGGGTCCACTATAACTGTCGAATCCGGTTCTTCGCATGGTTATCCTTCAACCTTAGTATCCATTCCTGCAATAGATGTGGAAAATCACAAAAAAGGACTTTGTGTAAATCAGTAAACACGTATTTGTCCAGATATTTGTGGGGTGTTATTCTAGGGTTTCTATTGTCTTTATGTGCAAACTCTAGCTCTTTGGTTCTCAACCAGCTTTTGATTTCTTCTTTCGTAGTGTTCCACAGTCTCAAAACTCCCTTCTAATGGCTCATTGCTCTCTTCTTTTCTTTACTCATTCCTCGCTCAACCTATCTCAGCCACTCAATCCAACTATGTTCCTACCAACGGAAACGGAACCATTTGTTGGTTACTCTGCTCTATTCTGAGCTTCTTATTGACCCAGGGTTCATGTCTTTCGATTTTCCAACAAAGCCTCTAAAAATATCGGCCCTCCTGGTAAACCAGAAGGCAACACAGTGCACGGATGCACTACGCAGTCTCACCCGAGATAGCTTTAATGGGTGGTTGTAAGATTCATATGTTTACAGTCCAGGATTGAGTATGAGATATGAGATCTGTATTCAAATCCATTTACTATAACTGGTGATTGTAACCTATTGTTATTCGCGACTATTCATTACCTTCAACAACTTATTTCCTTAATAGCACAAGCATATTTCATAACAATATAATAACCCATTCATTCATTAAGAAGAATATTTAACTATTGAAAAAAGGATAGAGATATGCATGCATTCATCACATTACATAGATATTACCGTGGTTCACCCCCTCCTGGGCTATGTCCACAACGATTTGGCTCTCGGCTCTTTTATTAGGGTAGTTCTGCATCTACAGCGTCGCACGCTTACAATTATCCTCAGATGGGTAAGATCTATATGAGGCGAACTAGACCGCACCAGGCTCCTCAGCCTGCGATCTAATTTTCAAGATCTAACTTCTCTCCCCTCCTCTAGCTCAACAACTTACAAAATAGTTCTTACAAAAACATTACATATCACATCAACTCATACATATCTACGATAATGCAAAGCCAACTACTAACTAAATCAGAACAACTACAAAATCCCTCAAAAATACAGAACTCGTCCACAATACCTCAGTATCGATATTTATACATCTTTCTCTCTTAATCCATTACAATTCGTTACCAAAACCCTAACCCTACCGACATTAGGTCTTCCACCCATGTGCACGTGTTGTTCCTCCATCCAGCTGTCGCTTTCCTTGTGCATGATTTCTTTCATGCGCGCATGTTGCGTTTCCTTCCAGCTGTTTCTTCACTTTATGCACGCTTTCTTGCACTACTGCCAACATGCATTCAAATGATGATCATGAGAATCTTGCACTTGTATATCCTCCTATTAAAGTTCTACATATATCTCCTCATTGTATCATTGATTTTGATCAAAATATTCCATCTGAGCCATGTGTTGACCATCGCCAAGTTGATGAGCCTCATGAAATCAAGGCTGATATATCACCTCATGTACTTGATCCAAAACCCTCCAAGATTTAGCAGAGATACAAACCTTTAAAATTACCTCACATACTTCATAATTTTCCTCCAAATCACTATAAGTACCTACCTGTGTTTGATGGAGAACCTAATACCATCACRGCTGAAAAACACATCCAAGATTTTGAACATTTTATATATTTGTTTGAGATTGATCATGATGATGTTTGTATGAGGGACTTCTCTCAATCCTTGAAAGGGGATACCAAATACTGGTTTAAWCACTTGCAGCCATAGATAATTAGCTTATGGGARGAATTGAAGAATGTCTTTTTGAAATTTTGGGGCAAGAAGAAATATTTGGATCTACATCTTACAGAGTTATATGCCATGAAAAGGTAGAGAATTGAAATGATTTATACATTTAGTAGAAGGTTTTCCAATATTTATTACAAGTTTCCCAAAGAAATTCAACCCACTGAAGTTGTTGCCATGCTCCATTATGCAATAGCCTTTCATCCAGATTTCTCTTTCCTTATGATGGAAATAAGATCTAAGTCCTTACAGCAAATGTTTAATGATGCTCAGGAAATTCAACACAATATTCAATCATGTAAACAGATTCAAAATGAGGAGTTGAATGCTAAAGAACATGACAATGAATATGAACAAAAAATAGTTGATTTGAATCTTATGCAGAGGGTTAATAATATCATATGTCCTCTTGAAGTTTTAAATGATGATGATTTTGCAAAGGATTATATTCCACTTATTGAAAAAGAAGGTGCTAATTTAGATTTTGATCCATCTCATGATAAGCAGGGGGTTGATTGTTTTATGTATTCATTTGTATATAGTCAAGAAAATGAATTTGCAAATCATCTTGTTGAAGAGTAGGTTGATGTCCAAAGCTTTTTCCTGTTAGATGACATTGCAAATGTTGTTGATTTTCCTATATATGATGATTATTATGATGTCAACTTCCTAGAACAACCAACTACATTTTCTCTATCATAAAATGTTTCTTTTCAGCAGTGTAATGAAAGAAATCATCCTACATATCACAGTTACAAAGAAGAATATGAAGAAAGTATTGAATCAATTGAAGGAAATCCTTTAGCTTTATGTTTTTCTTTGTTTAAATTGTTGAAAGAAAATTTTAAGATCATGACTGAAGCAAAGGAATATGTGTTGATGTGAAATCACACTGATTCACTGGAACAAATTGACAAGAAATTGCATCAATATTCTCATGTGTTCGATGACCCTGTTGCTTGTTATATGGAAGGTTTTATCAGTTTAAAATGGCAGCCATTGGTCGAAGATGAATCTGAAAATGCATATGATGATGAGTTGTTGTCCGAATCAGCCATGTCCTTCTTGTCATCAGGGGTTTCATTACAGCAATTTAATACATATCTTCATCCCTTTCATGACATCCATCAATTTGAGATTTATGGAAGAAAAAATGTAGTTGGAGGGCTGATACAAGATTACATTCTTGCGCAATCTCCTGAAATCAGTTTTCTTTCTTTTCAAGATTTGTTTGCATCATGTTTGGAAACAACGAATGGACCTAAGTTTTTAAATTTGGTCAATATTGAATTTGATGAGTTTCCATTGAGAGGGTTTTTCGTTTCAATACTGATCAAAGATACACAAGGAATTCAACCCGTGGACAAGACACTTGCATGGTTGCACTGGATTTTTTATTTCACCTAATCAAACAGATCAGAGATTAGCTTAGTGTAGGTAGCAGTTTGAGTAAGCTCAGCATTGCGAGCATTTCTTTCATCATTTTTCAGTTTGTATTTTCATTTTGCGTTTAGTTCAGTTGAAGAATAAGTTGGTGGCAAAACAGATTACAGGTTGTATATCACAGTATATGGCTTGGGAAGAGCCTAATGGATAAGGCACCTGGTCTATTGTTCTTTACTACCTCATAGGGAGGATAGCATCCCAATTGGAGCCAGTTGTTAGCACCATGATTTTCATAGCTAAGGTTAGAGCTTTTTCAATAGTTTGCAAAGTCATTCCTGTTAGCATCAATATTGCTTTTATGCCTGGAATCATCTAACATCTCCAAGGGTCGGTTTCAAAAGAAAGCCTTATCATTTATTATTTCCATTTTCATTTGCAAGTGCGCATTGCAAAATTCACTATGCACTACAAAATTCAATGTACGTTGTGAAACTCATTGCGCCCTGCAAAACTCACTGCGCGCTGCAAAATTCATTGCGCATTGCAAAAATCATTGCACACTGCGAAATTCATTGTGCGCTGTGAAATCACCTGGTACACAAAAAAATCATATTTTCATCATAACTTTTAAATGTTGATCTAGGTTATTCTGAAATTTTTTATGGAGGAATTTGATATCCTTGTTGACTTGCAGACCAAATCTTAGCCTAACCTAGTTTGGCATTTGAGAGAAACAATTACAACACCAGTGTGTTGTGAAATATGTTGCAAACACTATGTTCTAGGAGTGTTGAAACATTCATCTTTTGCATCCTTTCAAATTCCACCTTAAAACAATGATATATAAATATAATGGAGTTTTGAAACAAGTCTTGACTCCTAACATAATTTTTGAAGTGTTGAAGCTTGGAAAAAATAAAACAGGCTGCTACAGGAAAGTTCGCAGCGTCGACGTGGCGAACTAGTAATTTTGACTAGTTGACTCCCAGGACAAGTTTTTGGTTGAACCAGGCTGAATTTTCAAAATTCAAAGGAGGTTATTGTCAAGAACGGACCTAAGAACATTAAACTTGTTCATTTTTCACATAGGTGTCACAAATTTAGAGATTCGAAGGAATATTTGAGCCTTGTTTTTCAGTTTTCATGATTTCTTGTTTGAGACATGTTTTTGCGACACGTATTCCGGACAGATAGAGATGCATTTCAAGAAAACGAGAGAATTTTTTATTTAGAACGAGCTTACCTACAAAAATCGTTCTCATATGTTACACAGCTATTACAGTTTGATAACTACAAGTGGCGTTTTGAAGCCTATTTTTCAGAATTTTGCCTCCTGAAAAGCAGAAAATCAGTTAAAACGTGTCATTTTCTATTTGTAATTGTTTCTATTTTGGGAAAGGGTTTGGAGTTTGAAATGATGAGATGGAAAGGACCTATAGTACTATATATTTCATGGTACAATAGTAGAGAAGGGTTGGACCCTTGGGGTAGAAGATTTGTTTATTTCTTTGAAGTTAATGCAGAAGTTTCCTCTTTCTGAAATTTGAGATTCATCACTGTGTTTAAGTTCAGTATGTGTTTCTTGTATATCATTTCCATGATTACGTTTTTCTTCTAGCATTGTCTGAGATTAAGTAGTATGAATTCATCCATGTTTGATGCTCATTTCACACTGATGATGTTTTTTATGTGTTAATGGTTATTTTACAAAATTCATCTTCATTTGATGCTCTGTTTAGTAATTAATCTTTGTGTCCTTTATTCTAAAGTTGCACTGGAGATTTATACATTGATTGATGTCTTTAGTGTAGTGGGGTTTCTTCTCCTTTCTATCTCCCATTTCATATCATTTATTTAATGAGCATAGCACCTATTTTGCCTCAAATCTGCAGAAAAAAAACGAACCAGTTGTTGATTGTAAAAACATTAAAATTCAAGCCTTGACTCCATTGCCCAATGGTACCTTTTCCTTGTTTGTACTACCATCCCTTTTAAAAACAAAAACAAAATTGTTCTTATCAGAAATCTGACCTTCTGAGTGTTATTGTTGAATATATTTTGAGTGGGAAATCCTTTTGTCTATTGAGAAGCCCTCTCTGATTGTATAAGGTCAGAATATAGTGCAAAGTGGTTGAAATGGTTACCTCGGGGTTTCCTTAGTACAACCAAAGGAAAACACTGAGTGTTAACATATTGGTGCCATTGCTAGGGAACAAAAGTTTCATTTTCCCTAGGAGAAATGACAAGCTTTAGACCTGATTTATGATGGTGGACAGAGGTCAGACACAAGAAGGTTGTACATTTAGACCTGGCGACTCCAATCAATATTCAAATGTGATTCAAAGACTCCATTGGAGGATGAGATCCATTGACAGAGGTATGAAAGGACATCATGGGAGAAAAAAAGTACCTAAAGTTGAGTTTTTTCGAAGACATAATATTTTTTGTTATTAATTACCTTTTGTCCTTTCCTGAACATGCTAAACAAATTTTTCTTTACCTTCTGCATTCAAATGATGACCATGAGAATCTTTCACTTGTATATCCTCCTCTTAAAGTTGTACATATATCTCCTCATTGTATCATTGTTTTTTATCAAAATCTTCCATCTGAGTCACGTGTTGACCATATCCAAGTTGATGAGCCTCATGAAATCAAGGCTGATATCTCACCTCTTGTACTTGATCCAACACCCTCTAAGATTCAGCAGAGATACAGACCTTTAAAATTACCTCACACCCTTCATAATTTTCCTCCAAATCACTATAAGTACCTACATGTTTTTGATAGAGAACCTAATACCATCACAGCTGAAAAACACATCCAAGATTTTGAACATTTTATAGATTTTTTTGAGATTGATCATGACGATGTTTGTATGAGGGCCTTCTCTCTATCCTTGAAAGGGGATACCAAAGACTGGTTTAAACACTTGCAGCCAGAGACAATTAGCTCATGGGAGGAATTGAAGAATGTATTTTTGAAATTTTGGGGCAAGAGGAAATCTTTGGATCTACATCTTACAGAGTTTTATTCCATGAAAAGGAAGAGCATTGAAACTATTTCTACATTCAGTAGAAGGTTTTCCAGCATTTATTATAAGTTTCCCAAATAAATTCAACCCACTGAAGTTGTTTCCATGCTCCATTATGCAACAACCTTTCATCTAGATTTGTCTTTCCTTTTGATGGAAAGAAGATCTAAGTCCTTACAGCAAATGTTTAATGATGCTCAGGAGATTCAACACAATATTCAAGCATGTTTTGGGGATTGTAACGCAGATATTGAGCATTGGTCTCATCTGTCGATTGTAGACAATTAATGTAATGAATGTAAAGTAGGTGTAGGTTTTAATTCGATTAGATAGCTTGAGGTTGTAGGAGGGAAAACTCGAGAAATATCCCTCATATGTATTGTAATATATAATTATTATCATTTGTAAGAGTAGAAGAGAAGAGCAAGAGAATAGGAGAGCAGAGAAGAACAGAGCCTGTAGAAGTTGTATAAGCAGATAGTTGTTGCTATAAAAACCATGTACAAAAGCACTTGAGTTAGTATAAGAATGCTTCGACTCAATTTCATGGTGTTTTTATGGTTATTGTTTGCATCTATTGAATGGTATGTTTACATTTTGCTTATATGCTCTGTTATGCATTTGTTTCAATGCGTTGTGTGTATGATTTAATGATGAATGTATGAATTATGTGAGAGGGAGAGTATGAGTTTCAATTGTTTCTCTTCCTGAGAATTCCTGCAAGGAGTGCAGTGAAGGTCCACAAGCAGTGCGTTGACAAGATTCTGAGTTTTACCTCAGAAAATCTCAGGAGAGATAGAGTTGTCCTCATACCATCAAAAGTGCAAGTATAGCACAGAGTCGTGCAAGGTGTGCGTGGGCCAGTTTGAAGTCTTAGATTTTTCCAACCCAGTGAGTGGTTGAAGGACTTATGTCGCAAGCACTGTGCAGAGTTGGAGAGTTCAGGTAATTAATGATTATCGTGAAGGTCTCAAGCAATGCATGCAAGAATCCCTTGGAATCCTTGAGTTTGCAGCGAGGATCAAGCTCGGGAGGGATAGATACTTGGAAAGTTCAGAGGATAGACAAGAGTCAAAATCACCTCACAGAAACCAAACTCAAGAGGAATGATGCCAAGTTATTTATCCAGGAGTCCTTGAGAACCTGAATGGACGGTTGAATTTCTCGGAGGGAGAAATACCGATTTTTCATGGATCGTTGGATCCAGTGGATCAGCGGGGAGTTTAAGGCTAAGTGTATTTTAACACTCGCAAGATCAGGAGGATTAGCATCCGTTAGATCTGAATCAACGAGAGACGTTGATTTGGCGCTTTAAATTTCAGCATTTCGGAAGTTGGAAGTGTGGAGGAAGCCGTTTTCAGGAATCCCCGATGCGATCTGGACTATCAGATCATGGGAGATTCAGGACCGTTCATCCGTAGCAAAGAATTTGTGAGTTCAGACTTCGAGAAAAAGGAGAAGAGTTGCATCGCGAAATCCCGACGCGCTCGGAAGTGAGGCCCCAGGACTTGACTGGAGGTCATATGATTGAGGCATAGAGGAGGAGATAGTGGAGCGATGGCCCATTTCGGGGTTTCAGGAATCGAAGGAGTCAGTGGGGACTCACAATAGAAATTGTGAAGTCATGAAATCCAAAATACCTTTTCAAGTTAAGTCAGTGGTCACATCGGGTGGTCACGTGGAGCGAAAGTTCGCGCCTAGTGCTTGTTCGCGCAGGCGTAACTTCTAGAAGGAATTGTGGTTTTATATGCATTGAAGGTTCGAGAGGAACTAAGGAGCCATTTTTTCTCAAGGGAAATAGGAATATCCAAAGACCGGGTGGTCAAGCAGACCCTGCTGAGGTAGGGGTGTTGCGTCAGGGTACTCCTCTAGCTGAAAAATTCATGGACTCATGTCCATGAGCTCCTACACCGTCTGTCCATGTTTCTAGATATTCGCTTCACTTTCCCAACTAGATCCTCAGTCGGGTGTCCTTTCCATTTTATCAGATATTCAAAATATGTCTTCTTCTAGGTCTTCTTGCTAACTCTCTGATCAATGATCTTTTCCATCTGCAGCTTTTCAACTACAAGCATTTGTTTTCCCTACTGAACTTCCTTCTGATTATCTTCTCCTCTCGCTTCATCTCTCTATAAGGATACAGATCTACTATGTTGAATATGGGTGATATTCCCACACCATCTAGCAATTATATCGCATAAGCATTTGCCTCAAATTTTCTAAAAATCTTACATGGCCCTATCTTTTTCATTTTCAACTTATTATATGTTCCCCTTGGGAATCTTTCTTTTCTTAGATGTGCTAAGAAAAAATCTCCCACTTCGTGTTGAAACTCTCTTCTGTGTTGATATGCTCTGCACTTATATTCCTGGTTGGAATTCTACAACCACTCTCTAATTTTACTGTGGAGCTCTTGCATTTCTGCTGCAAAATCTTCCGCTCCAGCACTTCTAAACTCATTCTTCTCTAAGTCTCTCAACTCAGATATTCCTCTTGGCTGCATTCCATACATTATATGAAATGGTCTCTATCCTGTGCTCCTATTAGGTGAGTCATTATATGCAAATTCCGCTTGAGGCAGAATCTGATCCCACTGACTATGATGTTCAGCTACTAAACTCCTCAATAAGTCTCCCAAACTTAGATTTATTACCTCAGTTTGTCCATCCATCTGAGGTTGATATGTTGAGATAAAAGATAGATTTGTTCCCAACTTTTTCCATAGTGTCCTCTAGAAATGACCAACAAATTTGGTGTCTCTTTCTGAAACAATACTCTTGGTTAAACCATGAAATCGAACAACTTCTTTGAAAAACAGATTTGTAATGTGTGTTGAATAACTGGTTTTTTGACATGGAATAAAATGTGCCATTTTTTAGAATCTGTCAACTACCACGAATATGGAATCACAAGCTCTTTGTGTCCTTGGAATTCGTAACACAAAATCAATGCTTACCGCATCCCACAGCCTCTCTGGTATTGGCAATGGTTGATACAACCCTGTATTTTTTCTTTTCCCTTTTGCGTGCTGGGAAATTCTACATATGTTGACAAATTTCTTGACATCCATCCTCATCCCTAGACAATAATACAAATTGTTCAGTTGCTCGAATGTTTTATCATGGCCGAAATGTACATCCAATCCCCCACTATGATTTTCCTTCAAAAGGTTTTCTCTCATAGAACTCTTCGGGACACACAATTGATTTCCTTTGAATAGCAATCCAGCCTGAATCAAGTATTCAATCCATTGGCTTCTATCTCTTCAAAAAGGATTCTCGCATGCTTCATAAGCATCCTTGAAATCTGAATCATCTATGTACATTTACTGAAGGTGATCAAAACCTAAGGTTTTCACACGAAACTCCTGCAGAATCAAACATTTCCTACTCAATGCATCAGCAACCTTGTTAGCATTTCCATAAATGTGCTTTATAACAAAAGTAAATTTTTGCATAAATTCAACCCATTTTGCATGTTTATGGTTTAGTTTCTCTTGTCTAGTTATAAACTGTAAGGCCTGGTTGTCGCTATACAAAACGAACTCTTTCGCAACCAGGTAGTGTCTCCATTTCTTCAATGCTTGTATGATTGCATAAAACTCTTTATCATACATGGAATAATTCCTCCTAGAATCGTTCAGCTTCTCACTGAAGTATGAAACCAGTCTATTATCTTAACTTAAGACTACTCCAATCGCAAATCCACTTGCGTCACATCTCACTTGAAATGTTTTACTGAAATTTGGCAGAACCAGAACTGGTTGTTCAATTATCTTCTCTTTCAACAACTTGAAACTTTTCTTTGCTTCTTGTGTCCAATGAAAAGATTTATGTCTTTTCTTGACTGTGTCCATCATTAATGCACAAATTCCGCTAAAATTCTTGATGAACTTCCTGTAAAAACTGGCTAATCCATGGAAGCTTCTGATTTAAAAGATATTCCTTGGTGACGACCACTCTTTGATTGTTTTTACCTTCTCAAGATCCATCTTCAACTCATTCGAAGAGATCACAAAACCCAAATAAACGAGTTATGTCTTCATGAAAGATGACTTCTTCAAATTTATCATCAACTTATCTTGTTGTAACCTCCTCATCACTAGAGTTAAATGTCTCAAGTGTTCTTCCTCAGTCTTACTGAAGATCAGTATATTGTCAAGATACACAATTACAAACTTCCCAATGAAATCTTTCAAGACTTCGTTCATCAATCTCATAAAAGTACTTGGTGCATTCGTCAAGCCAAATGGAATGACAAGCCATTCATAAAGTCCTTCATTCGTCTTGAATGATGTCTTCCATTCATCACCTTCCCTCATTCTAATCTGATGATATCCGCTCTTCAAATCAATTTTTGAAAAAAACTTTGCCCCACTCAAGCAATCCATCAAGTCATCCATCCTGGGTAAAGGAAATCTATACCTGATGGTGATTTTGTTTATAGCCCTTGATTTTTTACACATTCTCCATCCACCATCCTTCTTTGGACTTAACATTTTTGGCACAGTGCATGGACTCAAGCTTTCTCTAATAAACCCTTTGTCCATCAAATCCTGGACTTGCTTCTTAACTTCTTCATTCTCCTGCGGCGTCAAGCTGTACATTGCTTTGTTTGGTAAACTCACTCCTGGTATAAGGTCAATATGATGGCTTATACTTCTGATGGGTGGCAAAAAACAAGGTAAATCATCCACCACTATATCAGCAAAATTCTCCAGCATCTCCTAAATCTCCTCAAGTAGATCATCTATTGAGGTACTGGTCAAGATGACTCTAGGTTTTCTCACCACAGCAAACTGCATTTCTTCATCTTTCTTGACTTCATCAAGAAGTTTCTTCCCACTCATGAGAAGTATAGTATTGCTTGTTTCTTCTTTCACCTTCTTGTCTTCAATTGGCAGCAACATATGCGTTCTACCATTCTTCTCCAAGTTGTATGTGTTCTTTCTTCCGCCATGAATGACATTATTATCATATTTCCACGGCCTCCCCAACAAAAGATGACAAACATCCATGGGAATAACATCACATAAGATCTCATCTATGTATCCCCCTATCTTAAATTCAACTAAACATTGTTTAGTGATAGTTACCTGATGTCCTTTTTGTAACCACAAAACTTTGTATGGGCTTGGATGTGAAACTGTTTCCAATTCCAGCTTTTCCACTATTTATGTGGATACTAGATTATCCGTACGTCCACTGTCAACAATCACCTTGCATACCCTATCCCTTGTCTTGCAAAAAGTTCTAAACAAACTGTTCGTCTAGAGTGGATTCTCTATCTCTTTCTCTGGCTTCAAAAGAATTTTTCACATCATTAAGGATCTTCCGCCTTCTGCATCTTCTACCTCAACATTTCTCCTTGCGCTTATGAAATGTGAGCTTCGACTCCTCCATCCCTTTTTCTATCGAGACATTCAAAAAATTTGTGTCATATCTTTCCACAGACAAAACACTTTATTTCACCTCCTCTTCCTCTTCCTCTTCCTCTTGCTCGAGGAAAAGTGTTCCTATCGGCATACTTTCCTCCTAGTGAGCTTCCTCCCCTTTCTAGTTGATTATGAGGTTTCTTTTCTTCATCCTTTGGCTTATGCACTTTGTCCTGGGCAATTGCTTTGCCTCTTCTCTGACTTCTACCTCTGCCCCTTTGACCTTGCTTTCAGGCCAATTTCACTTTTTCCTTTGAAGCAATTTGATAAGAATCTTCCACATTCCTGATTGTCACCATGGTCATCTCATATTCAATCTCATATCTCAGGCCATTCATGTATCTGGTGACTTTTTCATCATCACTCCCACGATGACCAACTCTGATGTTGAGTCTATAAAATTCTTCAGTGTATTCCTTCATTGTCATCCCTTTCTGTATCAAATTATGCATTCTTAGAAATAAATTAATTTGGTAATCTATGGGTATGAATTTGGATTTCATCTTGGCTACCATCCTATCCCAGCTTCTGATTATTTTTTTTCCTTTGCAATGCTTGTCAGCATGTAGTTCATCCCACCACAGTGTTGCATGCCCTTTCAGTCTAGTGACAACATGTTTTACTTTCTTATCTTCTTCGATATCTTCATAATCGAAGTATTTACTATTTACATAGAGCTCTAAACCAATCTAGTAGCTCCTCAATGTCTAATTTGACTTCATACATTGGGATGTCCATTTTTTCTTTGACACCTATTCTTGCAACAGCTTTGAATAGACGTTCTTCTGCAGCATCTTCAGCTACAACTTATTCTTCGACTCATGCTTCGTTTTCACTTTTGGCCTCACTAATATCTCTAGTATCAGGTGTTCACCTCTATGTTGTCTCCATAGCATCCAATTGAGCACGAAGTTCTCTCATTTCCCTTTCCACAGCTGGATCGGGTAAAGTTCTTTTTGGACGTCTCTTTGGTGGCATTGTTCCAATCTGTCCACGTAGGATTCAAATCACAACTTTCATTCTGTCTTCTCTCGCCTACAGAAAACAATGATTGTAAGCTCTAATACCACCTGGCGCAACACCCCTACCTCAACAGGGTTTGCTTGACCTCCTGGTCTTTGGATCTTCCTATTTCCCTTGAGCCGAAGTGGCTCCTTAGTTCCTCTGGAACCTTCAATGCAGATAAAACCATAGGTCCTTCTAGAAGTTATGCCTGCGCGAACAAGCACTAAGCGCGAACCTCCGCTCCACATGACCACCCAGCATGACCACAGACTTAACCCAAAAAGGTTTTTCAGATTTCGCGACTTCATTATTTCTATTGTGAGTCCCCACTGACTCCTTCAATTCCTGAAACCCCGAAATGGGCTATCAGTCCACTAGCTCCTCCTCTATGCCTTAATCATATGACTTCTAGTC
>JASDQU010949462.1:0-17079 GCA_032191745.1 Picea mariana | reverse complement strand
CAATTGAGCACGAAGTTCTCTCATTTCCCTTTCCACAGCTGGATCGGGTAAAGTTCTTTTTGGACGTCTCTTTGGTGGCATTGTTCCAATCTGTCCACGTAGGATTCAAATCACAACTTTCATTCTGTCTTCTCTCGCCTACAGAAAACAATGATTGTAAGCTCTAATACCACCTAGCGCAACACCCCTACCTCAACAGGGTTTGCTTGACCTCCTGGTCTTTGGATCTTCCTATTTCCCTTGAGCCGAAGTGGCTCCTTAGTTCCTCTGGAACCTTCAATGCAGATAAAACCATAGGTCCTTCTAGAAGTTATGCCTGCGCGAACAAGCACTAGGCGCGAACCTCCGCTCCACATGACCACCCAGCATGACCACAGACTTAACCCAAAAAGGTTTTTCAGATTTCACGACTTCATTATTTCTATTGTGAGTCCCCACTGACTCCTTCAATTCCTGAAACCCCGAAATGGGCTATCAGTCCACTAGCTCCTCCTCTATGCCTTAATCATATGACTTCTAGTCAATTCCTAGGGCCTCACTTCTGAGCGTGTCGGGATTTCACGGCTTACGAGTTCACGATGCAAATCTTCTCCTTTTTCCCAAAGTTTGAACTAGTGACTTATTTGCTACGGATCAACGGTCCTGAATCTCCCACGATCTGACGATCCAAATCATGTCAGGACTTCGCGTATTGGGGATTCCCGAAAACAGCTTCCTTCACACTTCTGACTTCTGAAATGATAAAATTCAAAGCGCCAAATCAACGGCTCTCATTGATTCAGATCTAACAGGTGCTAATCCTCCTGAGCTTGTGAGTGTTAAAAGACACTCAACCTTAGCCTCCCCATTGATCCACTGGATCCAACGATCCACGGAAAATCGGTGTGTCTCCCTCCAAGAAATTCAACCGTCTATTAAGGTTCTCAAGGACTCCTGGCTAAATAACTTGGCATCCTTCCTCCTGAGTTTGGTTTCTGCGAGGTGCCTTCGACCCTCGTCTGTCCTCTGAACTTTCCAAGTCTCTATCCCTCCTGAGCTTGATCCTTGCTGCAAACTCAAGGATTCCTAGGGATTCTTGCACGCACTCCTTGCAGCCTTCACGATAATCATTGATTATCTGAACACTCCAACTCTGTGCACTCCTTGCGACAGAAGTCCTTCAACCACTCACTGGGCTAGAAAAGTCTAAGACTTCAAACTGGCCTACGCACACCTTGCACGGCTCTATGCTATACTTGCACTTCTGATGGTATGAGGACAACTCTATCTCTCTTGAGGTTTTCTAAGGTAAAACTCATAATCTTGTCAACGCACTCCTTGCGGACCTTCACTGCACTCCTTGCAGGACTTCTCAAGAATAAAAACAATTGAAACTCATACTCTCCCTCTCACAGAATTCATACATTCATCATGAAATCATACACACAAAGCATTGAAACAAATGCATAACAGAGCATATAAGCAAAATGTAAACATACCATTCAATAGATGCAAACAGTAACCACAACAAAACCATGAAATTGAGTCAAAGCATTCTTATATTAACTCAAGTGCTTATGTACATGGTTTCTATAGCAACAACTATCTGCTTATACAACTTCTACAGGCTCTGTTCTTCTCTGCTCTCCTATTCTCTTGCTCTTCTCTTCTACTCTTACAAATGAGAATAATGATACATTACAATACATACGAGGGATATTTCTCGAGTTTTCTGTCCTAAAACCTCAAGCTATCTAATCAAATTAAAGCCTACACCTACTTTACATTCATTACATTAATTGTCTACAACCGACAGATGAGAGCAATGCTCAAGATTTGTGTTACAATCCCCAAAACATTTAAGAGCACTTATGTCTGTCCAGATATTACATTAATGTGCCATCTTTTTAAAATTCAAAATATCTTCAAAATGTACGTTGGTGCGTATCCAGTTGTCCTACTCTTGCGCTTGCTTGCAATGCTCCTGCATCAAACATGGTAGTGAATATGAACAAAAAACAGTTGATTTGAATCTTGAGAAGCGGGTTAATAATATCATATGTCCTCTTGAAGTTTTAAATGTTGATGATCTTGCAAAGGATTATATTCCACTTGTTGAAAAAGAAGGTGCTAATTTAGCTTCTGATCCATCTCATGATAAGCATGGGGTTTATTGTTTTATGTATTCATTTTTAGACAGTCAAGAAAATGAATTTACAAATCAGCTTGTTGAAGAGCAGGTTGATGTCCCAAGCTTTTTCTTGTTAGATGACATTGTAGATGTTGTTGATTTGCCTATATATGATGAATATGATGTTGAATTTATAGAACAACCAGTTGCATGTTCTCTATCAGAAAACGTTCATTTTCAACAGTGTAATGAGAGAAATCAGCCTACATATCATAGTTACAAAGAAGAATATGAAGAAATTACCGAATCAGCTAAAGGAAATTCTTTACCTTTATGTTTTTCTTCGTTTAAATTGTTGAAAGAAAATTTTAAGATCCTCACTAAAGCAGAGGAATGTTTGCTGATGAAAAATCACACTGATTCACTAGAACAAATTGACAAGAAATTGCATCAATCTTCTCATGTGTTCGATGACCCTGTTGCTTGTTATATCGAAGGTTTTATTAATTCAAAATTGCAACTATTGGTCGAAGATGAATCTAAAAATGTATATGATGATGAGTTCTTTTCCAAGTCAGCCATGTCCTTCTTTCCATCAAGGGTTTCATTGCAACAATTTAATGCATATCTTCATCCCTTTAATGACATCCATGATTTTGAGATTTATGGAAGCAGAAATGTAGTTCGAGGGATGATACAAGATGACAGTCTTGTGAAATCTCTTGAAATCAGTTTTCTTTCTTTTCAAAATCATTTTCCATCATGTTTGGAAACAACGAATGGACCTAAGTTTTTAAATTTGGTCAATATTGAATTTGATGAGTTTCCATTGAGAGGGTTTTCCCTTTCAATATTGAACAAAGATACGCAAGGAATTCAACCCGTGGATAAGACACTTGCATGGTTGCACTGGATTTTTTATTTCACCTAATCAAACAGCTCAGAGATTAGCTTAGTGTAGGTAGCAGTTTGAATAAGCTCAGCATGGCAAGCATTTCTTTCATCATTTTTCAGTTTGGGTTTAGTTCGGTTGCAGAATAAGTTGGTTTTGAAACAGATTATAGATTGCATATCACAGTATATGGCTTGGGAACAACCTAATGGATAAGGCACCCGGTCTAGGTCTACTGTTCTTTGCTACCTCATAAGGAGAATAGCATCCCCATTGGAGCCAGCTATTAGCATCATGATTTTCATAGCTAGGGTTAGAGTTTTGTCAGCAGTTTGCAAAGCCATGCGTGTTAGCACCAATATTGTTTTTATGCCTGGCATCATCTAAAATCTCCAAGGGTCGGTTTCAAAAGGAAGCTTTATCATTTGTTATTCCCATTTGCAAATTTCATTGTGTGCTGCAAAATTCATTGTGCGCTGCAAAAATCACTCCGCGCTGCAAAAATCAAAACTCACTTCGCGCAGCAAAATTCACTGCGTATTGAAAACTCACTGCGTGTTGTGAAATTCATTGCGCGTTGCGAAATTCACTGTGCGCTGCAAAATCACCTAGTACACAGAAAAAATCATATTTTCATCATAACATTTAAATGTCGATCTGGGTTCTTCTGAAATTTTTTGTGGAGGAATATGATATCATTGTTGACTTGCTGACCAAATTTTTTCCTGACCCATTTTGGCATTTGACAGAAACAATTAAAACACCAGTGCACTGTGAAATATGTTGCAAACACTATGTTTTAGGACTGTTGAAACTTTCATCATTTGCATCCTTTCAAATTCAGCCTTAAAACAATGATATATCAAGATAATGGATTTTTGTAACATGTCTTGATTCTTAACATAATTTTTGAAGTGTTGAAGCTTGAAAAAAATAAAACAGGCTGCTACAGGAAAGTTCGCAACGTCGGCGCTACGAACCAGTAATTTTGACCAATTAACTCCCAGGACGATTTTCGGGTGAACCAGGATGAATTTTAAAAATTCAAAGGAGATTATTATCAAGCACGGACCCAATAACATTAACCTTGTTCATTTTTCACATAGTTGTCATGGATTGTAAGATTCGAAGGAATATTTGAGCCCTATTTTTCAGTTTTCATGATTTCATGTTTGAGACATGTATTCTGGCCAAATGGAGATGATTTTCAAGAAACCGATAGAGGTTTTTCTTTATAACGAGCTTACCTACAAAAACCATTCTCATATGCTACACAGCTATTATATTTTCAGAATTACATGTGGAGTTTTGAAGCCTATTTTCAAAATTTCGCCTCTTGAAAAGCAGGAAATCAGTTAAAACATGTCATTTTATGTTTGTAATTGTTTTTATTTTGGAAAAGGGTTTGGAGTTCGAAATGGTGAGCTAGAAAGGACCTATAATGATATATATTTAATGGTATAAGAGTAGAGAAGTTTTGGACCCTTGGGGCAGAAGACTTGTTTATTTCTTTGAAGTTAATGCAAATGTTTCCTCTTTCTGAAATTTGAGATTCATCATGGTGTTTATGCTCAGTATGTGTTTCTTGTATATCATTTCCATGATTATGTTTTTTCTTATAGAATTGTTTGAGATTAAGTGGTATTAATTCATCCATGTTTGATGCTCCTTTCACACTGATGATTCTTGTTATGTGTTAATGGTTACTTTTATAGAATTCATCTTCATTTGATGCTTTGTTTAATAATTAATCTTTGTGTCATTTATTCTAAATGTTAGCAACATTACTTGTCTTTGGCATTGGGATGCCCAGGTCTGCAGGTTGCACGAGGAGCGCCCAAGCGCAGTGCATAGAAGAAGTCATTTTCGGACTTAAAATCAAACGAGCGGGCAAAATTATTGTGTCAATGGTCCAGATCCATCCATATGAGCAGATCAACGGTTGGCGGGAATTCGCAGATAGAGAAGTCGCGCCGAGGTTAGCGCAATGGATAGCGCCCACATTATGTGCAGGGAAGGATAGCATTCGTCCATCCGGAGGATGCGTGGCACAAGATCTAGTCGCGTCGACGTTTCGGCATTCGGGAGTTCGAGAGGTGAGAGTTTTATGGTGTTCTACATCTCGAAACCCCGAACCCCAAAAGCGCCCAAAGCACCCAAAGTCGGGCCCGCAGTATCGCGAAGCAGCCTCGATCGTTCATCCACAGGAGACACCTGGCGCGCGATTAGGTTCCTCGTCGTTTCGCCCATCACGATTTCAAGGCGCAAAGAGCAGTTGCGTCATATTCCGATGCGCGAGGTGTCGGGAGTGTCCAGGACCCGGGCCCACAGTATCGCCGAGTGAGTTCAGGACCGTCAGATCTGAGAAGGACGCGTGGCGCCAAATTTAGCCATCTCGACGTTTCGCTCATCGCGACTATGATAAGCAAGGATCAGCCCCTCCATATTCACGAACGTCGAAAGAGCCTTCGAGAATAAGCGCAGGGTCGCAGCCCACGGTCACTTGAGAAAGGAAAGGAGTTATGAAAAGGTGCCAAAGAGTCGGGTTTTGCCACAGAGGAAAATACCACGTCTGCCAAGACCAGTTCAGCCTGACTTCGATCCTGGTCCTCGCTAAAGAATTGAATGAAGGTGAACAGAGGTAGTTGAAACCTCAGCTCACTTATTGAATGCAAGGTATGGGGGTTCCGGCAGACAGTCTGCTCGAGACGGTCCTGTGCGTTGATTTTCTCCAAAGGGTCATGGCTGGTCCTCATCTGATCAGAGAAAGTCTGCGCACGCCATGTTGGCCTTTAATGTTGCAACTATCTCCCCTGCAGGAGCCATGTGCAGTTAAGGTGGCGTCTGACGAAAGTTATCCGTCTGATTTCGGCTGAAGGGACACCACTCCTTGGATGACTGAACATGCATCTGATAGGCGAATTTTGCTGAGTATATAGAATCAGTCTTTGTATTTTGTAATCTATCGATGGTAGAGCGAAGCTCCTGATTGTAAAGTTTTAGCACAGACTCTAGTTCTCTGGTGATGTATTGGTATGTAAGATTTCTTGTTTAATGACAGACAGTCTTCTCATCCCATCTAGTTTCATTTCATGCTCAGAGAGTTCGTGATCGACTGATTCACACGAATTATGGCAATTATGTTGTGATAAAGGATTTATTGTGGCATTATTGCATTCTCTGGTTTTCCGCGTTTGAATGTAAGAAGATCTTGTGTTTAGACGCCTTCCCCTATAGTCTGTTAGAAACCTGATGTTTACAACAGACCTTTGTTTTTTTCCTATACAAGTCTTCCTCCTGTTCACCCTTACTACAACCTATTGTCTGAAGTTTATCTAAGACCTTGTTTGCCCACGCATGCCCGGCCTAGTTTCTGAGTTAGAACCACATCGTCTTGAGTTAACTTCCATTTGATCACCCCATTAAACAAATCGTGACATAAACTGATGGGCGTCGGGCTCTACTCCTGCTGTAATCCAAGGGTGACTTCTGATGCTAACACTAAAGATGCACTGGTGTTTCATCCACTGATTGATGTCTGTAGTGTAGTGGGATTTCTTCTCATTTCCATATCCCATTTCCATATCTCATTTCATATCATTTATTTTCTAAGCATAGAAACTATTTTTCCTCAAATCTGTAGAAAGAAACCAACTAGTTGTTGACTGTAAAAACATTGAAATTCAAGCCTTGACTCCATTGCCCAATGGTACATCTTCCTTGTTTGTCCTACTAGCCCTTTAAAAAAAAAAAATACCTATTCTTATCAGAAATTTGACATTCTGAGTGTTATTGTTGAATATCTTTTGAGTGATAAATCCTTTTGGCTATTGAGAGAGACCTCTCTGATTGTATAAGGTCAGAATATAGTCCAAAGTGGTTGAAATGGTTACCTCGGGGTTTCCTTGATACAACCCAAGGAAAATACCGAGTGTTAACAATGTGCATGGACACTTGTCATCTCAACAACCAATCGTTGCAATGGGTGTCGACTTAAGCGCCTAGATTCTAGCCACATGGGGGGCATACGCCTAGGACCTCCACCGGGAAAAGGGGCCAGTGCACTAATGGTGCGACAATTCACCAGATTTTGCGGGAAGGAGCACGTGTTGGGTTTTTGGCACGGAAAATTCCCATGAGACAGGTTCAATCAGTCTGGGTGCGTTTTGGCAAGTAGAGACATCAAAGAATTGGGAGAAACTTCCAGGGAGTGATTCCAACTCGGTTTTTTGCCAAAACAGGTGCATGAAGAGCCCAACTAGAGGCTTTTGGATGTTCCAGAGCCATTGTAGCCATCCATTTCTCATTCTTATCATTGTAAAGCATTGATTTTGACACTTTGAGCATTAATGAAAAAATATCCATTGGAAGCTTAACCAAGAGATGTAGTCCAAGAGAGGGGTGAACTCCTTTATCATTTGTTGTGTTAATATGTGTATTATGATGGTTGTTTATGACTTTTTATGTTTCTCATGATTAAGTAAAAAACTCATTAATCTTTATGTGTTTGTAACTTGATCCTATTACCCAAGCACATACCAGTGAACTTGCAATTTTAAAAAAGATTCAAGCCTTTACATTTTCAGATCAAAATTCCTACATCATCAATGCACATGAAGGCAAGTCAAATATATCACTGGTAAGTGCCAATCAATCCAAGAATTTGATTAGTTCTAGTAAGAAATATGTTTTATTTTTCTTAAGAGAAAATCAATCTGACGATGAGTCAATAAAAGTGAAGGAATCCCTGGAGGGGTGTACTAAAGAGAAGAAACAACAGTTGGAGGAGTTTCTACAAAAATAAAGAGGAGTGTTCTAGGATCTTAAAGGGATACCACCCAAGAGGGAAGTGGAGAAAAAAATAAAGTTGTTTCCAGACTCCCCATTGTCGAATATTGGGTTGTATAGATAGTTTGTTCTAGAATTGAATGAAGTGAAGAAGCAATTGCACCAGTTGTTGGAGCAGGGTGTAATTCGACCAAGTACCTCACCTTGTGGGTCACCTATCATAATTTTCCCAAGAAATATGGGACTTGGAGAATGTGTATTGATTACGAGGGGCATTGAAAAATATTACACTGAAGAATTGGTACCCCATGCCAAGGATTGATTATCTATTGGACCATTTGCAGCATGCCCGGTGCTTTACTAAGATGGATTTGAAATCAAGATATCACCAGGTATGAGCCAAAGAAGAACACAACTGGAAGATTGCCTTCAATACAAGGCAAGGTTTGTATGAGAGGCTGTTATGTCATTCGGTTTATGCAATGCAACCGCTACATTTATGATACTAATGAATGATGTTTTACGCCTTTATCTAGATTCATTTGTTATTTTATATTTAGATGATATACTAGTTTATAGTTCTACCTAGGAGGAGCATATGTCACATCTTATGTAGGTGTTAAAGACTCTGAAAAAAGCACCAGCTACTGGAAAAGATCAAGAAATGCGAGTTTTCTCAGCAATGTTTGGTGTATTTGGATTATGTGATCAATGGAGGGAGCTCAAGATAGATCCCGCAAATATGGATGCACAACTACATTTGTAGCCAAAATCCAATGGCCAATTTGTCTGAAATTCGTCAATTACGCATATAAAATCCGATGGAATTCTTTTTTTAAGCGTCAGTGGGATGTGGTCGGTTAGTCGACGCACAATAGGAGCAGTCGGTTATTTGACTTCCACAACCTTCGGATCAATGGCTAGGCCATTGATTATATTTCCCCCTAGAGCCGTCAGATATCTGACTCCTATGGGCATCGGACCTATGGCGTAGCCATCGAAAGCAAACTTCACGGAGTTGGATATCCAACGTCACTGTATTGTTTTAAAACAAAATTAAAAACAAATTTGGTTAGGTCCTTGTCCCTAGGGCCATCAGATATCTAACTCCATATGGCATCAGACCTATGGAGGTGTCGTTGGATGCAAACTTCAGGGGGTATAATATCCGAAGGCATTGTATTGTTTTTAAAAAAAAAAATTAGACTCCCCACGGATTTATATCAGGTCTCCTATCATCATTTGCACCATTCACTCTGTAATTACCCCGGTATGTAACTACATGAGTAAGAATTGGACAACCAGTGTATTCCATAATGCCATAAAATGTATCACTATTATTTAATACAGGGAAATAGGTTCCACATACATCAACTTCAAATAAAACCACTGCAAAATGATAAAAGGAGACAGAGATAGACACATCAAAGAGTGCATACAGAGCTTATATCCCAATTTCCTTAGATATTTTAATTGGAATTTGATCAAGGCTCTCCATATTCTCAACTCTTTTCATTTCAAATATTAGATGCCAAGATTGGCCATGTGGTCTCTCTCTCTCTCTCTCTCTATATATATATATATATATATATATATATATATTCATTCTACTTGAATATTAGATGTTGATGATGGACGATAAGGAAAAATTTAAATGCGAGTTTATAACCATTAGGAGTAATTTTTCAAAGGGTTGTTTTAGAGTAAAGAAGAATAGCATCTTTTTTATATTGGTTGCACAGTAGGATTACTAGGACTAGCATTCAGTTTTTTCCTCTATAATTTCAAAAGGTTGAAAAGAATTTCCCTACTCTTAACTTTTTCTCTCTACCCATGAGAATAGAAATGAAAAGAACAAAGTTTACTTTTTATTTTCTAGTTATTACCTCATTTTTTAATCTTCTTATTGTAACTATCTAAATCTTTAAAACGTGTTGGGAAACTAAATTTCTTTCTCAAGTTTCTCCACTTTCCAAACTATTTGAGAATGGGCCAATGCATATACCAATGGATCATGGTAGGGGATGCCCTATTCGTAGGGCATGCATTCATGGACTAATGGTAGCCAACTAAATAATAAACTATAATATTAGAAATGAACAGAAAGCTTAAAAAAACAAAATTATACACATAAAATAGTGATCTACATCACATAAAAATTAGAGTTGTACATGATAATCTAGTTTATAATATATAACAAACAACATAAAAAACAAAATATAGAAATTTCATATTAAGGAAATAAAAGTTATCAAAGAAATTTGATTTGTTTTAACTTGGGAAACTCCTTTTCTTCCTCCCTTAAACTATCCTTTATTTGTTCCTTTTGACTTTCCATTTCTAATTTTTCCCTTATGTGAAGGTTTTTCTAGTGACACCTTAACTTTCACCTGTATGAAAACCAAAATATTAAACAAGTTCCAACTGAAATTGGAAAAATCTCCATATGTTAGTAATTTTTCTTAGATAAAGGGAAATAATAATAGCAAACCTTTGAATCTTCATCAATCAGTTCATCGTCCTTTTTGAATGCCTTGATACATGCAACAACAGCTTCAACACATTATATAAACTTGGCAATTATAACAAGTAAATAAATCTTTTGAGGTTTAAATAATATTAAATATATAAACTCTGGCAATTATAACATGTTAATTTATATAATATACAATTAGGTTTAGTGGTATTGAATATGCACATGCAATGAAATTCCATCATGGTTATAATTTCTTGAATCAACAATAGGTTTGCATTTTCATAGTTACTGTTATCCCCATTCTATGGGATAACTAAGGAGATTATGTCTCAAGGCCCTCAGGTTGCAGATATGGAGTGTCAAGAGACCATATAACTAGCAGTGTACTTTTGTGCAAATGGAGACTCTTCTCACCACCACAAATGTTGTATATTTTCATATAGCATCCACCACACCAACTGGCTTCCAAGAGGCAATGGGCCTTGCTCCATGAGGTACGAGTCAGGTATTATGGTGAGTGTCATTTCAATATTTGAGGCATTTGAGTATCTTGTATCTTAGACTACTTTAGATTTCATGACATATGCTTGGACATTATGTTTTTTTCCGTGCTTCACCTTCGTGGTTGACATTGTTCCCTAGTAAGTGGTCTTCCTTGGGGATGGGTTTTCTACTAGGAACTCCCTTGAAGAGCCATCGTACCGTTCCCGACCATACTTACCACGTTTCATCACTATTTCCCCCCATTTCCTCTTGGTATTTTTAGGGTGTATTGACCCAAGAAGGGGTGTCCCTCATTCTATGGGAAGGATTTGAAGGCCCAAAGGGATTGTTGTTGGGTAAAAAATAAAATCCTATATATAAACCTTCTAGATGCTTCACACAGGGATCGCCCAAGAAAGCAATGAAACGCTTATCTTTGAGAAAAGAGGGACCCACAAGAAATATGATTATGAATGCTTAAAAGGTTAGTTGGAGGATAGGAGGCCTCTTCACGAGCCAACCTATCATGTTCATGGACATATAGTGGTATGACATTACCATCATTTGTTCACCAAGCCAGGGTAATGGCTCTCAGTGGCATGGTTGAGAGAAAGGGGGTCTCATCACGATCCAACGTTCTCATTTCCACTAGTTATTTGTGGGTGACACTGTCATTATCTAAACACCACATCAGGGCAATGGCCTTCAACTTGTCCTTAAATTATGAAAGAAACAAATGGAAAAATGATGGGCTTAGAAAAAATGCATTGCAAACAAATGTACCACACACCCTCTACAAAGGCACCCATGAATGAGACACTACAACCCCTTGTATGTCATGAACTCGATGCTCATTTAGTCTTGACCCTTAACCGCTTCATCTACTTTACATGGCTTAGAGAAGGATCTCTTGGAAACACTCATTGACCTAAGGAAAGATCTACCCAATAGGACACCTCGTCAACCCTCCCATATTCAAGCTTGACAAATCACATAATGTCTTTGAGCACTTAATTGTTTGATATGGTAAGCTTTGATGCACATGCTTAGGTGGCTCATTTATTGACTTGATTTACTTATCATGATATTTTGACTTGAGATCCTTGGAGGGTGTGCTTATTTGTCTTTGCAGGACCTAGTTGGTGGATAGTTTTGAAGGAACAACCCTAGCTTGGGCTTTCATTGGGGCTTGAATCCAACACATGGATGCCAAGGGCTCGCATGCCGGATGAGAGAGATGAAACCTCGGAGGCCTAGAAGATGACTTGGACGACATAACCTAGCCCCCACATGCCAAACGTTTTTCCTAGGAGAGGCAAAACGTCATCTTTAGGAGCATGACGTCATCCATGGGGCTAGGGTTTGGTGGTGAGGTTGATATGCATTGGCACAATGACGTTTTGAGGAGTTTGAGGCTTTGACCATGAAGGAAGTGACTTGGATGCTTGACATGTGGCTTTGAGAAGCCTTCCTACACTCCTCCATCTACAACGACTTGCTCCCAGTGCCAAAACGTCCCCTAAAGGGGTGACATCTTTTTAAATTAGGGTTTTTTTGGTGCAAAAGTGAATTGTTTAATATTACTTTGTAAAAAGGGGCAAGATTAGGGTTGTTGACCCCTAGTCTTGTGTTTTACCCCAATTTATGTGGACAAACTATCTTAGTGACATTTTGTATAAATAAGAGATCATAAGCTCTCATTTGAACATAACTCTCCCATTGTGAGAAGTACTTGGACTGAAATTTTCGCTACACTTGGAGTATTTTGCCTCTTGTGCTTTGGAATGATGTCTTTTGGTTATAGTTAATGATGATGATGATGTGTTATCTCTTGGAGGTCACTTCTAGCTCATTGTGGAGGTTTACTTTGGCATGTTAAAAGATTTTCTTGGATTGGTATGGTTCTTTACTTTGTCATTATCATTTGAAATTCAAGTTAAAGTTGTTTTGGCCAAGGCTGGATAGGGAGTATAAGGATATACACCCCTATCTTAGTTTCCACCATAATTATCAAGCTTATAAAGTTATTTGCAAGGGTTTTGTTGAGGAAGTAAGAGGATTTACACCTCTTAATTTCAAACCCTAGCCAGGTTACTTACCTTGGAAAGTAAGAGGATTTACACCCCCAAGGGTTTAGTAGTCCTAGCTCTTTCTTTAAGACCCCATTAACCCATAACTAAAGGCACTAATCTTGCATTGGAGATATAAATTGTTGCATTGGAAAATGTGAAAGTTTCAAGTATCGGTCTTCTCTCACTTGAGTTTTGTTCCCCTATCCTTGAGCTACCTTGCCTCATTGAGGCGTCCCCTTTCAACCACAAATTATTTTTGATGAAGTAACTCTAACCTACAGCGATTAGGGCTTCACTAACCCCAGCCGACTAACCCTAAATAGCTTATAAACTAACCCTAGACCATGCCTAAAAAATCTACCCTAACCTTCTACTAACCTAGGTGCACTTATTGAGCTAACTACAAGCTGATTTAATTGAATAAGTTTTCTGCGATAAGTCTTGGTTTGCTAGAGCCATAAGGCTGGTAATTTCACTGCAGAAAGCCTATCCTAAAGTCAGTCATAACTTGTACTTTCATAATCAAAAGTTGCTAAGAATTTGTTAATTTATTCTACTTGCTTTAATACAGTTTTTTGAGTGGTTTATTTGCAGGTTTTAGTGGTTGAATTCACTGCTATCACAACAATTTTGCTACAGTTATAAGGCTGCAAAACACTTCTGCATACATCTTTTATGACAGCCATAATTCATTGCTAAAGTCTCATGCTATAGATCGTGAAATTGTCTAGTGTTTATCTACTTTGTTTCAAGCATATTTCATTTGACTTTGAGCAATCTTTCTAGTAGCTTTAGTACTTGTTTTACTGTTGATATATATTGTCATTCATTACTGCAAATTAGGGACAACAATCCTAGCTTGTTGATCCAACTAACATATTACATTGCAAAGTGGTCTTCCTTGTGTCTCGGACAGGTACCAACTTCTCAGCGATTCACCCAAGGCTTTGGCAACCTCAAAATCATTTAAGACTCGTCTTAATATTTCACTTTCCATCTAGAACATTGACCTTTAGGCGCCTCACTCTTTCCACTTCCATTTTATTACATCATTCCCTCTAGGGTCAATGGGATCGTCTCCCTAGAGTGACCTAGTCACCCTTGAAGCGCGGGACCTATATCGAGGTGACATTGGGTATAGTGTCCCTCAGTGGTCGCCACTTGGTTGTTGGGTCGGGCTTTGCCCAACCTACAACTTGTGTGATAGCAATTACTAATTTGTATAGGAATATAATTTTAGGCAATGGCTAATGCTGCTACGATAGTGCACATCATCCCTGGGTGCATTTCTACAAAGTAGAAACATATAGAAATACGGATAGTATTGAAAAACTAAAAAAAAAATAGAATACATAACTCTTAAAATTTTAAATTTTTAAAATGCACCTATTATACTTATAATCATTTACAAATTGCAGCTCACTTAGTCTTTTCTGTATCTCAAGAGCACAACTAAGACACTGAGATTGTTCACGTATCATAATATTTTTAATTAAACTTAACGAAATACATATTTCTCTTTGTTTTTAAATTTTTACATTATAGTCAACATTGTTTTTTATTTAGTCAATATTATATTATTATTTTTAAATGGACACATGTCAACTCTAGGTTGAGCATGGAAGGAATTACACATCTCACTCTCACTGGGCTAGAGAATGCACCTCTCGATGCAATCAATAATGACATCCAATAGTTATGATCCTTTTTACAGTTTATTCTCCTATGTTTTCTCTTTTCAATGTCTTTTGAATCACCTCAATCGGACATCTCAATCAGCAATTATGATAGTTTTAAGTGAACATAACTTTGAAAACCCTGATTTGGAGTTTGTTATTTTAGTCGACCTTCCTTTTAATATCTTTGAAATTTCGACCCTTCTAAATTTGAAATTCCAACATGTAGTTCTTTGATATGTGTTCTTTACAATGCTATGGGTTTGACCAAAATTTGATGTTCCAAGTGAAAAATATGGTAATTTTCTCAAACCTTATTGATTCTTGGACCTCTAGATAGCTAACTTGTATGGCATGGCACATATCCAAAATTTAATATATGATTTTGATACCAAATGGTAATGTTCCAAATGCTTAAGATATCACATTAAACCAAAAATACACACCATGTACAACAATCTGAGGGTAGAGCACAACTCCAAAATAGATAAGAGAGATAAGTTACACAATAACTCCTTAAATAATAAAAGAACCTCCTCCAAATACCCAATACATTAATACATCACAAATCCACATATCTTCAATAATCACTACATGATCTCTATATATACCTATTCACACATTGCACATGTGGCCCCATTATTATTAGGTCAACCCTATTACATATACATTTACACATTACATGTACATTTAACTCCATGTATGCCTCCCCTTTGAGTCATATCATATACATTTAACCTCATATATGCCCTCCCTTGGGGTCATATCATATTGTCATTGCTTTAGCAAAGGTTATTACCCTATCTTTGGAGACTTTGGGGAAAATGTTCTCAACTTATTCCCCAATCTACATTTACATTGATTTGCTCAAATCCATACCTAATCAAATTGAGTTGGAATGCAACCACTAATGTTGGGAACATCCAATGGGATATAGCATATTGTTTTTAATTATAGGCTTGGCTTTGTTTTGGGTACAAGTATGTGGTCTAGTTTTTATCTAAAGGCTAAAGGTAAGAAGGAAAGAATAATATACACCATATTGGGAAAAAATATTTTAGAAAAGAAGATTTGAAAAACCCTTTTTTACTGGCAAAAAAGTTTTCAAAAAAGATTATAAAAAACTTTGGTTAAATTTTCTTAAATTTGACAAGTTTGCTCAGTTCCAAATTTGATAAGAATTTCAATAATAAAACTTTTGGTACATTTTTGTGAATCACCATAATTTCAAGAAAATAAACAAATGAAAAAACTTAGCTTTACCAAAACTCACTAATTAACTTCCTCTTTCTAATAATCCCTAAATTTACAAATGATAAAAAAACCAATAAACTATATAATAGATATGCAAATCATAACAATATGATATCTTCCTATATAATTAGGAATACAAATTTACCTATCAATATCTTCCTTACCTTCTTTTTCTTAATTGGTACACATTCATTTACATATTATAATGTACATTGTTAACACATAGTAAGAATACTTCAACAATACTTTAAAAAATATTGAGATGATAAAGGTACTTGTTTAATACACTTAATATATGGGAAGAGTAGGAAAGAAGCAATTAAGACAAACACCACCGTGACCAAAATTTATAAAATGATGATTGATTATGATGTGTCATGATAATAAAATAAAATGTTACTCATAGTATGATGTAGACCTAATGAAATAAATTAATTTATATGGGTCATCAAGTGAGTATTAAGGTCTCAATTTTATTGATCAAATTCCTGTTACTAAAAAGTGGAAATGTCAAATAAAACGGAAATTTAAAATACAAAACCAACCAAACGCAACCTTCTTTTCATGGTAAAATCACGACGACATCTGGAATCCTTTCCGTGATGTTGCTTGTTGCTTTCTATTTGTCGTATTGGAGAAGGCATAATTGTCGATTCCATAAGTTTACCATTAGCAGTGTCACTTTTCAGTTTGTGATAACTGTAGAACATATTTTAACAGTATCCAAGTTATATCCCAACAGAGGATATATCGCCGTAAAAATAGCGTGTAACATCAACAATCATCGGCCCACCCATTAGCATCAACAATCATCGGCCCACACTGAAGGAGTACCCTTGATAAGCACTTCATCAATATAGTATAAAACAAGCAAAAGTATTTTCTTCACCTCGAAGCTTTTGTGTGGCACTATCTTGAACTAGACAGTTGAAAGAGTGCAATTGACGCTACTAGTTCTAGTCCATTGTTGTGGTGGCTTTTAGTTCTTCTTCTTCCTACGGCAATTCCGAGTACAACTATTTGTTGGCTGCCATCCTCAACAATTTCAAAACCCTACTATGTGAAACTAAATTGTATACAGTTTTCAATAGTGGCTGGTGGTTGATGGACAAGTACAGTCTTTATATCGAATCATGGTCTTATCGTTTCAACTTATATATGGACTTTGAAATCATTCCTGGGAGTGCCAATTTGAGTGTGGTTTCAACTTTTATAGGGCTTTGAAATCATTATTGGGAAGGCTGATTTGAGTAAGATTTGCTCAATCTCCCTTTGCCTCAAAAAATCATGGCTATTTGCAATGGTTAAATAAGCACGTTGCTGGCCAC